>JASSUY010028230.1:0-31743 GCA_032466535.1 Forpus xanthops | reverse complement strand
CGGTTCGCACCGAGCGCAGCCCCACGCGTGACCGCGGCCCTGTCGGGGCTCCGGGGGGTTCCGGGGGCGGCCCCGCGCTCTCCCCGGTGCGTTTCCCTTCCGCAGCCGCCGTATGACCCCCTCGGGTTTACCGACGTGGTGGGGGGCGAACCGCCCCCGCGCTGGCAGTGGGGTGACGGTGTGCACGGCTGAGTGCGGGCATTGCCCCGTCCCTGCTCCCCACGTGTGCGCTTTGTGCTCCCGCCGCAAACCCTCTGCCAGCACCGCACGTCCCGTCGCGTGGGACGCGAGTGCCCCGCGCAGGGCCGGTGCTCGGTGCCAGATGTTAACATCTGCAGGTGGAACCCCCCAAAACAGTGAAGCCGCTGCGAGGAGAACCCCGGAGCCCCGCGGCCGCAGCACCCGCGGGTGGATTCCTGTGGCAGCCCCGGGTGGGCAGCGCGGCACCGAGCGTGGGTGCGATGTGGCAGCTTGTGTGTGGGGTGAGGGCTGCGCCGGGGCTGGCAGGCAGGGTGGGCTGGTGCCGGCTATGGGGCAGGACGGGCTGGCTTCCAGCCGGGGTGCGGATCCTGCCCCGCGCCGCCAGAGCTTCCAAAACCCCCTCCAGCCTCAGGAGCGCGGTCGGGAGCCGCTGCGGTCGCCTTCACCCCTCGAGCACTGCGCTGGAGCGCGGGGGGCACCGGGAGGCCCTGGCGAGGAGGAGCGGGGGTGGTTCCCCGGGGCTGGGGGCTGTGGCATGCTCGGAGCGGGGCGGCTCTGCAGGGCTTGCGTAACTTCTGCCTCAACCGGCTCCTGGGAAGTGCTGGGAGCGTGGCTATAGGGCGAGCCCCACGGCACCCCTCGTGAGGGGCAGCAGCGGGACATGAGCCCCGTATTAACCGTTAGTTGATCACGGCCTGCTTAGGGCCTCAAAAATCCCTGCACAGCAGTCAGGATGCAGCACCATCGCTCCGTGGCACAGTTCCTTGCTCGGAGCACGGGAATTTTCCCCTGTTCTGATCAAAATAGTGTGGGTTTCATGCAAGGGCTCTGCCTCCTCTGGCTTTGGAGCAGCCTCCGGTGCATTGGCTGCGGCTGCAAGCGGGACATGCTGCTGCCCTGCTTTCCCAGCCACGTCCCTTTAGGTAGCATGGAATAGATGTTCCCGCATGCTCCTGCTTCGGCTCCAGTCCAGCTTGCTGGCCAGGTTTAAACGCAGCCTCCTGCCCAGGTTTTAAATCCCTCGCTGTGTTCTGACTCCTAGTGTTTGTGCGGGAGGGATTTTCCAGCAGGTAAAGATGATGGGAGGATGCCACAGCCCCTTTCCAGCTCAGAATGCACCTGGAAGATTTATCCCCAGTGTAGGCGAGGGGCTGGAGCCGTGGTGCAGTGAGATCTGGCAGCACCAAATACGTACCAGGCCACTGGTCTGCGCCTGTTCACCGACGTTCAGTGTGTGGCTTGTAATTCCCTATAATTCCTTAGGATAAATGTGAGGGAAGCCTCGGCGCTGGCGCCCGCTGCTCTGCAGGCTAATTAATGGCCTACGGGTGAGAGAAGCAGCAGAACGTTGATGGTGCAGCTCCGCAGCGGGGTCTGGGAGGAAGTGTGTGGAGCAGTGGGGATCTGAGGGGAAGGTGCCCGGGTTCTGCACCCCACGAGGCTCCTTCCAGCCCCACTGGTGCTGAGCCCATGGTCACCACTGATGGTTGTGAGTGTGTTTGTCCCTCCGGGCAGCCCCCACTGCAGCTCTGGGGACAGAGCTCCCGCAGCAGAGGAGCTCCAGGTTTAGGTTCCTTCATGGAAGTGAAGCTTGAAACGTCCCCAGTTCTCCATAAAGGAGAATATTTACCAGGGGGGTCTCTCAAAGCCCCCTCCTTTTGAACTCACCCATTGTGCTTTGGGGGGTGTTCCTGGCAATGCAGCGTGCTTTTAGCATACGGGGCATGTGAGAATGAAGGAGCAAAGCTGTTTGGGAAGCTGAGGCGCAGCAGATGGGATCCGGTCACCCCTGGGAACTTTCTCCCCTCGTTTTGGTACCTTTCCTCACAAAAGGCACTTTCTTTGAAGCTGTTTGATTTGGAGGATGGTTTATAGCTGGGTGGGCTCCGGCCCGCCTGTGGCTACAGGAAGGCTCTGCCTGTGCTGTCCTGCTTGGTGCAGGATGTTGATGGTGCTGGTGGTGCAAGGGGTGCTGCGCAATGAGGGTGCAAACCCTCCCCTTTATTTTGCCATGAGGATGCTGTGGTGGCTTCCATGTCACATCTCTCATGGTTGCAAGGGGCCATGGAGACCCCCTGGGGCCGTGCTGCGTTCCAAGGAGGGTGGGCAGGACATGGGGTGGGATCGCACGTGAAGAGGCACAGCCAAAGTGGGATCCCATTGGAGGAGCTGAGTGGATGCAGAGGTCCGGAGCTGATCCATCTCTGTCCTCAAGGGCCAGAACAGCGAAGGCCTCGGTGCTGGGGGAGGGCTCTCCATCGCCCATGAGTCAGGCAGTGGGAATCACAGCTGGGTTTGCTCCATGGATCCGTCCTTGAGTTGCGTTTGCAGACCCACTCCCGGTGCCTGAGCTGTTCCTGATCAGCCGAGCTCCGTGTCTCAGGCCAGAGCCAACGTGCTGCTGAGTCAAGTGGGGATGCTGAGCACAGGCTCGGGAGCTCTCTGGAGCTGAGTCCTTCCTCCCAGGCCGGGCTGCCTGGGGCACACAGGAGCTGGACATTTCTGCCCCATCTCTGATGTGGGTGCCAGGGACGGTGTCACATCTGTGTGTGTGGGAGCGTTTTGTATCCAGGGCAAAGCTGAGCACGGGCGGGCAGTTGGCGGGTGTGAGCGGCCATGCTTCCCCAATGGAATGAGAAAAGCTTTGTGGAAATGGTTCCCATTGATGCATCAGGAAAGAGTTTCTCTTCCATGTCCCTGCAGCGTGTCCAGCCCCGGCCGGGCTTGCTTCTCTGCACAGCTCAGCAGGGCACAAGAAAGACGTGTCAGCATCGGCAGCACAAAGTGCAGTGGGTGCTGTGACAAAGCACGATCACTGAGGGCACCGTGTCCCATGGCACTCATCCTCGAGGTGCTGGAGGAGCGGGATGGATGCAGAGCTGGGGATGCTTGGGTGCTGCAGGGCGCAGCAGATGCCCGGGTCCCCTTTTGGGAACCCCTGTGAACCCCTCTGTGCAGGGTTCTCTGGGCCCAGGTTGCGCTCTAGACAAAGGGGAGCAGTGGCAGGGGACCCACAAGTGGCTCTGAAGTGGTCCCAAATGGAGGTGAGTGGGAAGGGCTGGAACTGGATGAGCTTTAATGTCCCTTCCAAGCCAAACCCGTCTGGGGTTCTGGGATCCTATAATGTGTGTGTCCGATGGCGGTGAAGTGATTGCAGCAGGGCCTGAGCACACGACACGTCACCGCTGCAGGGAGGGTTTTGTCTGGGATGAGAAACCCCCCCGGAGCTGCCATGTAAATGCAGGCAGGGTGACGTGGGGATAACATGGCCTTCCCAAGAGGTTTGGCTCTGCTCATCAGCTTACCTCACCTTGATTTGCTCACCTGGGTCTCTGCCATGCCAGCAGGCCCCTTGGGCTATCCCATGACCTGTCCCAGTGGCTTGTCCCATAGCCTGTCCCATTGCCTGTCCCATTGCCTGTCCCATTGCCTGTCCCATAGCCTGTCCCATTGCCTGTCCCATGGCCTGTCCCATGGCCTGTCCCATAGCCTGTCCCATTGCCTGTCCCATTGCCTGTCCCATTGCCTGTCCCATAGCCTGTCCCATGGCCTGTCCTGGTGGCTTGTCCCATAGCCTGTCCCATTGCCTGTCCCATAGCCTGTCCCATTGCCTGTCCCATGGCCTGTCCCATGGCCTGTCCCATGGCCTGTCCTGGTGGCTTGTCCCACTGGACCCCTCTAAACTCTCAATTACAGCAGTTTTCCTGGCCCCGGGATGCTGCAGCCGGGCGCTGTGTGATGGGCTGCAGGCGGCAGAGCTCAGCCCTCCTACCAGCAGCACAGACACCTGAATGTGTTTGCATCTGATCCGAGCTTCCTGATCCTAAGCCACAATGCGTGATCCTGAACCTCAACTCCTCACTAACTCGCAGGTTACCCCATTTAAACGTGATGCCAGTCTGTCCCCTGCTGTCACACGTTCTCACCCGATGGGTTCATGAACTCTGCTAAGGAAGCAGGGGAGGAGGGAAAGAACCTCCCCAATAGCTCAGCAGCCCCTGATGCCTTTTCTCAGCTGCGCATACAGGTTTTGCAGATCTACTGCAGACACAAAGGTGCAGAGTCATTAGAGGGGTATTCACATGTGTGTCTGGCCAGGGAATGAATGTCCAGGGTTAGGACTTTGATGGAACACTGGTATCTTTATTAATTACTCTATACAGTGATGCCAGGGCTCCATTTCTAAGCTGTGAAGTGGATTGGGGCTGCTCATGGTGCTGTATATGCCTGAATGGTACCGGTGATGCCTGCATGGTACTGGTGATGCCTGTGTGGTAACAGTGATGCTTATGTGATACCATCATGCCTGCGTGGTAACAGTGATGCCTGCATGGTACCGGTGATGCCTGCATGGTAACGGCAGTACCTGCGTGGTAACGGCAGTGCCTGCGTGGTGGTGATGCTTGCGTGGTGGTGATGCCTGTGTGGTGGTGATGCCTGCGTGGTGGTGATGCTTGCGTGGTGGTGATGCCTGTGCGGTGGTGATGCCTGCGTGGTGGTGATGCCTGTGCGGTGGTGATGCTTGCGTGGTGGTGATGCCTGTGCGGTGGTGATGCCTGCGCGGTGGTGATGCCTGCGCGGTGGTGATGCTTGCGTGGTGGTGATGCTTGTGTGGTGGTGATGCCTGCGCGGTGGTGATGCCTGTGCGGTGGTGATGCTTGCGTGCCTGTCTGCCAGCATTGCTGGATGATGTGCCATAGAGAGGAAGAACGGATGTTTGTTTCTGCCCAAGGCTGAGGGTGGCATTCTCATGGGTGAAGCCCCTGAAGCAGAGGGTCTCTGCCTGCTGTTTATCCCACTCATGAGCGTGGGGCTTTGAAGTGCAGTTCATGCTCAGCTCTGGTGTCTGTGCATGAGCATCCTCACTGTCCGTCCTGAAGCAGAGGAGAGGAATTGCAGCCCCTGGGGTTTATTTCGTACCGTTAGCAAGCAAATGACATGCCTGACACCACCTCCTCCTCCTCATCCCGGGTCCTGTCTTCCCAGAGCACATGGTATGTAGGTCAGGGAAGTTAAAAGCTGCCGTTGCTGGCTGTGGATGTTTGGATTCATCCACCCAGAGCAGAAGTCTCCTCCTTTGCCCTTTATGTCAGCTGCAATAACCGTCAGCACTGTGAGCAGGCGACTGGTGCCTTCCTGCCACGGGTGATGGAGCTGTGGGGTCCCCGGTGCGGCAGGGGGATCTCCATTGCCGGGGGGGGGCATCACCCATGGGGTTTAAAGGCCCCTGTGGTGGCCCAACAAAGCCGCTTTGTGCAGGTAAAGGTGATGGGGGTCATTGCTGGGGGTTGGTCCTGGGCCCCCCGCTCTCACCCGAGCCAAGCATTGTTGGTGTGGCTGCAGAGGGAGCACCCTCCCTGTCCATCACAACGTGGGATGCTGGTGCAGCCACCGGTGTGCTCTGTGCTGTGAGGGCAGCGGGCAGCCAGCTCCTGCGGATGTGGAGCTCACCGATGGCCCTTAAACCTCCCTGCAGAAATGCCACGTGGCTCCTTGTGGGACACGGGGATCTTGTGTGTTCCCGAGATCATGGGACCTTGGACTTGTGTCCCAGGCAGATCCCAGCACGGGAACCCACACAGCACAGTGGCAAATGCGCTATCTCATCCCATTGGCTTTTATGGGGAATGTGGAGGACGGGGGTGCCTGAGCATCCAGCCCCAGTGGGTGGGAATGGGCGTCACAGGGACATGGGAGTGGGCAGAGCTCATCTTGTGACGTGCAGGCCCCTGCCCTGGGGACAGTGGGACCCACATCCTGCAGCACACAGGGCTCTGTGCCCAGGGACCGTCCGCTGGGGTTGCACATGGGGGAGGTTTTGGTCCTCCAGCCCTGGGCATGGCAGGAGGGCAGAGCGTGGCTGTGCCAGCCCTGCCAGGGACATCAGACAAGTGGGAGGACGTCTCTGGGAGATAGTCCCTGCACATTAATCACCCGGGAAGTCTCCTTCATTAATTCAAAGTCGTTTGTGGAGGTTCTGGAAGCAGAAATAGCTCCCGAGCAGCATCTCGCTATTGTACTCGCCTCAGTAAAAATAGCTGAGTGGGGCTGGGGATCTTCTGCGGGAGAAGTGACAGTGGGAGCAGGCTGGGACAGGATGAGGGGCTGGGATGGGGCAGGTCCGTCCTGGATGGATGACCCTGGAGCACGGTACCTGCAGGCAGGGCCAGGGAAGGCAGGACACTGGCAGCAGGGTTGGAGCACTGGGGTCTGGAGGGCCACACGTCCTGCAGCAGCCACTCAGAATCATGGAATTATGGAATGCTTTGGGTTGAAGGGACCTCAAAGCTCCTCCAGCTCCAACCATGGGCAGGGACACCTTCCATAGAGCAGCTTGCTCCAGGCCCTGTGTCCAACCTGGCCTTGAGCACTGCAGGGATGGGGCAGCCACAGCTCCTCTGGGCACCCTGTGCCAGTGCTCAGCACCCTCCCAGGGAAGGGCTTCTGCCCTAGAGCTCATCTCAGCCTCCCCCCTGGCAGTTAAAGCCATTCCCCTTGTGCTG
Organism: Forpus xanthops; assembly: GCA_032466535.1. Lineage (NCBI taxonomy): Eukaryota > Metazoa > Chordata > Aves > Psittaciformes > Psittacidae > Forpus > Forpus xanthops. The sequence continues at coordinate 25,039 of JASSUY010028230.1, read as the reverse complement.
TCCCTGCAGGCCCTTGGCCGAAGCCCCTCTCCACGTGGACATGGGGGAAGCTGGAATATGCCCCCAGATCAGTGTCTGATTAAGGAATTGCATCTGCCCAGCTTGCAGGGAAGCAGAGTGTGAGGTGGTCTGGGGAAGGGCCATTGGTGCCTCCATGGCTCTGAGTCTTCAAAGGAGGAACTATTGGCTGTGGGCAGCAGCAGATGGAGCTGTGGGCAGTTCCTGCTCTGCTCCCGGTGCCCGGCAGCACATCCTGCCCCGGGAAGCTGGCTATGGAATGGTGCTGATGGCCGGCGCTGATCCTGCTGCCCAGCCTCGGCCCCAGCACTGCTGGGAGCGCTCCCGGATGGATGTCACGTTGGATGTGTCACTGTGATAACAGAGATCGTAATTATGGTGGAGATAAAAGGTGGTGGGAGTTTTATTGTTCAAATATGAAATAACTTCCTCCTTCCGAGCGCGCTGCACTTCCCGGGCACTGCGTGGGGATGAGTGTGTGACACGGGAGCTCCCGGGCAGCTCCTTCCGCCTGGAGCTGAACCCCCCTGCGCAGGCACTTCTGGGGTCCTGGGGCACTGCTGCCCACAGCCTTGGAGCAGCCATCTGCTAAACTGGAGTGTGTGGTGTAAGGTGGAGGTACGGAACCGAACCGCTTTGTGCTGCTGTGTCCGGAGGAGCCTCCAGTGGGCAGAGCAGGGGCAGGCAGTGGGGGTCCCTGCCCTGCCCTGCTGTGGGCTCTGCCATGGCAGCAAGCCTCAGAGCTGGGTGCTGGCTGTGGGAACTTCCCACCCCTCCTATCCCTGTGGTGCCTGGAATGCCGTCTGGCACGGTGGGTGTCATTCCTGAGCTGGTGTTTAAGGGGGGATCTCCAGCCTTGCCAATGCAATGAGCTCTTTGTGATGCTCTTTGCAATGGAAGGGATGTTGGAGAGGTGGGAGTGAGCAGAGGTACCACACGGCTTCGGACACCAAAACATCCCTGGGGATGGCCCTTTGCCAATAAATCCCTTTGGGGGTGGGAGGGAGAAGAAGGTGGATGAGAAGCAAAGAGCTGAGGAGCTGCTGTGCCTCCAACTGTGTCCATGGGCAGAGGGCTTGGAACTGGATGAGCTCTATGGTCCTTTCCGACCCAAACCCGTCTGTGGTTCTGTGATTTGATGGGTGTCTGTCGGTGCTGCTGTGACCGGCTGCATCCTGCTTTCACTGCACGTCTCCTGTTTGCATCTGGAGATCCTCCTGATTGGGAATGGGAAGGGAGTGAAGATGCCCAAGGAGGGCAGGGAGAGCTTGATGGGAAATGCAGCCTGCTTTGGGGCAGCGTGGTGAGCTGTGCCCTGGTGCTCAGCACAGGGGTGGTGAATGGGCTGGATGGATCCCAGCCTTGCCCTGGTGCAGCACCCGCTGCCCATCCCTGCCTGCTGCCGGTGGTGGTGCTGGTCCCACATGGGCTCCTGCCTGCCTTGTGGTGCCCATCTGCGTGCCCATGGCACACTGGGCCTGCGGTCACAGGGGTGTGCAGGTTGGCTCAGCTGGGGGCTCCTGCAGCGCACCCGTTAATTCAGACCCTCATTCACCCACAGGAGCAGCCAATGCCAGGAGGAGCTCTTTTCGCATGGGTTCCGTCTGAGCCCGGTTATTCCAGGCAGCATCCGGCGCTGCAGCGTGGTCCCTGTTTCCAAGGAGACCTCAGGAGCAGCACAGGCACACCACGAGCAAACACTGCAAATGTCAAGGGAGGATAAATATAGCTCTGTGCCCATAGAGCCTCCTGCCCGCAGCGGGGCCAGCCTGGGCACCGGCCTCAGCACCAGGCACCAGCTGTGGTGCCTGAGTGTGCAGCATCCGGCTCATCCGGCCCTCACCCTGGATGAGAGCTGACCCCGAGGTGATGGGTTTAGGTTTGGGTTTGCCCAATGGGGTTTCCCCTTGGGGCATCTCTGGGCCCATTGGCACTGCCCCAATGCAGGGAGCAGCTTTCACCCCGAGGGCACACCTCGGCCGTGCCCTGGTGCTCCAACACGTTTGTTCCTCAGAGCCCTGGTGGTGGATCCCAAAGTGCTTTCCCGATGGGCTCACCCTGTGTTTGCTCTGCAGCATTACTTCACCGTTAACTTCAACCACGAGAACCAGAAGACGCTGGAGCTGCGGACGGAGGATGCCAAGGACTGCGACGAGTGGGTTGCAGCCATAGCTCATGCCAGGTACCACCAGCACCAGCGCACCCGGTGAATGGGGTGTTGAGGGTGAAGCCGTGGGGAGCTGTGGGCAGGCTGCAGGCAGGGAGCCACTGAGCTGGGGGCTTCTGGGGGCTTTTGACCTCCAGGGCTGTGTCAGAGACCCTTCCATCGAGCAGGAGGCTGCATTCAGACATCCCTGTCTCAGTCCCTGTCCCACCCTCCAGAGCGGTGCTGCCCATCCCAGCCTGGTGCTGTGGATGCTGATTGCACCTCCAGGCCCAAAGACCTTCGGGAAGGGCTTTATCTGGAGTAACAGTAATGGTCATGAGGAGTTTTCCCAAGGTCCTGCGCTGTGGGGTTGCTGATGCAGGGTACTTGCCCTGGGAGGGGGTCAGGAGCCAGCCTGTTGCCATGTGTGGGGTGGATGAGGGTCTGGGTGGGCAGTGGGACAGAGGGGCAGGGGGTGGAGAAACCTCATGTGGTGCAGCATCTTCACCAAAGCCAGCTCGTGGCACAAGTGTCTTTGTTAGACCTGCAGGGGAGAGCCCTGGCCATGGTGTTGGGTTGGGGGGATTATCTCCTGCCATTCCCTTAAATTTGTGTTGGTTTGACTGTTCACACCCTGGGGGGACACCCGAGTCCTGGACCGCTCCGTTCTGGCATCCCGCATCCCAGGCTGCAAGAACAGGGTCCGGTTCATTCACCCTGCGGGTCCCTGGAGCTGGAGGGGTCGGGGCAGTGTGAGGCAGCCAGGAAGGAGAAACCATCCCAGCAGCAAACCACAGCGTGTAGAGCCCTGTGTGTGCAGAGCCCTGCTGTGTGTGTGCTGGGGGTGGCAGAGGAGGGATGCTCACGGCCATGTCTGCCCGCAGCTACAGGACCCTGGCGACAGAGCACGAGGCACTGATGCAGAAGTACCTCCATCTCCTGCAGATTGTGGAAACGGAGAAGACCGTTGCCAAGCAACTCCGTCAGCAGATCGAGGACGGGGAGATCGAGATCGAGCGCCTGAAGGCCGAGGTGACGAGCGTGGCGCTGGCACAGTGACACTGGCTCTAATGCCACCAGGCTGGGGCTTCTCCTGCAGAGAGGGGCCGGGGGTACCCTGGTTGGGGTTTACATTGCAGGAGCTGTGCAGTGAGTGGCTGCAGCTGCCCCAGCATGGTGCATGTGTGGGCAGGAGAGGTTGGTGCTGTGGGCAGGAGACGCTTGGCACTGAGCACAAGGAAAGGTTTGGCACTGTGGGCAGGAGAGGTTTGGCACTGAGCACAGGAGAGGTTTGGCACTGAGCACAGGAGAGGTTTGGCACATCCCCAGTGTGCTCTTTTCCTTAAATTCGGGATTTTGGAGTCACTAACTGCAGCTCGTAGGGATTCCTGACCGTGAGTTGGGGTACACTGATGGCTGCTTTGAACCCCGGGGGTCAGGGGAGCCACAATCCTTTCCGAGGAGCGGTTTTGGCACCACTGAAGTAGTGCTCCCCAGCAGAACCAGATCAGCCCCAAACCCACCCCATCTGCACCCACTCTATGGGGGGTCTTTAGGGACCCCCAGGGAGTCCCCAGGCCCGGTCCTGGCTCCAAGTCAGGGGGAGCAGCACTGATGCTGAGCAGCACCAATGCTGAGCATCCCAATGAGCTTTCAGAGCTGGGAGCTGTGCTGTGATCCCTGCAATTCACGGAGGGGTTGGGATCAGAGCCGCAGCCGGTCCCATCCCCTGTGTCCAGGTGTGTTTGATTTTACCTTGCACCGGTTTGGGGCCGTTTTGCTTTCCCCATGCTTTGAAGCAGAGATCAAATAATCCACTTCTACTTTCATGTGCAAACTCTGCTCACTCAGATTAAAAAAAGAAGCCAAGATAAAGCCATGGCTCCAACTGATCCACTGCATGGGTCCTGGCCAAGTTGTGCCCAGAGCCAGCACATTGCAGGGTACTGCAGGGACGGGGTCTGTGTCCATCTGCAAGCTGTGTCCCTATGTGCGTGGTGGCACAGGAGGCACTGTGTGGCTGCGGGGCTTGTTCTCGGCCCCCAGGATCTGCTGGGATGCACTGGGATGTGCCTCGCGGTGCCTCACACCCGTTCCGTGCCCGCAGATCGCATCCCTGCTCAAGGACCACGAGCGCATCCAGGCCGGCCAGAGCAGCGCGCCCAGCGATGATGACAGCGACATCAAGAAGATCAAGAAGGTGAGTCCTGGTGCTGTGGCCATGCAGATGTGCTCCATGTGGGGCTGGGGCAGAAGGGGTTGGAGCTGCCTCTGCTCATGGGGGCAGGAGGAAAATGTGGGAGCCCTTCTGTTGGTTGTGTTTGCTCTGTGGGGTGCTCTCCGTTTTCACTGGTGAATGTGGCATCACTGCCCGTGCACAGACAGCAGTTCTTACATAGCCATAGAATATCCATCTGGTTTGTGTTGGAAGGGACCTTGAAGCTCATCCAGTTCCAACCCATACCATGGGCAGGCACACCTTCCAGCAGAGCAGGTTGTTCCAAGCCCATCCACTCTGCCCTTGGACACTGCCAGGGGATGGAAGAGCCTCCAAGGCTCTTCTGTGTGCCTCTGTAAAAGGGAAAAGAGGACGGCGTCTGCAACGAGTGCATGTAAATGAGTTACTGCTGGTTTCCCAACTGGTTATGGCACCAGAGCAGCACCAGTAACAGCAGTAACTGTGCACACCTCACTCCGGAGCCAGGGAGTCCTGCGGCACGTGCGGAGCACAGGATGCTCCATAGCCCTGGCTCTGATGCAGCCCCGCTCCGTGTACAGGTGCAGAGCTTCCTGCGGGGCTGGCTGTGCCGCAGGAAGTGGAAAACCATCATCCAGGACTACATCAGGTCGCCACACGCCGACAGCATGCGCAAGAGGAACCAGGTGGTGTTCAGCATGCTGGAGGCGGAGGCCGAATACGTGCAGCAGCTCCACATCCTGGTCAACAACTTCCTGAGGCCGCTGCGCATGGCTGCCAGCTCCAAGAAGCCTCCCATCACGCATGACGACGTCAGCAGCATATTCCTCAACAGGTAGGGAGCATCCCGGCACATCCCAGCACCCCGGTGGGCAGGCATTGGCACCCACTGCCTGCCTCTGGGAATGGTATCAGGCACTCGTTCCCCTGCAGGGAGGGAGTCGGGGTTGTCCTGCCTTGTGGGTTCACTTCTGAAGGGAGTTCCCCGCTGCTCAATTCTCCCCTCTCCTGTTCTGTCCTCATCCATCATTCCCTGTGGGACCCTCCATGTGCAGCCGCATCCCAGCCGGATGCAGGGCCCCCTCTTTGCCGGTGGTTTCCTCCGGTCACTCGCTCTTTGCTCTTCTGCCTTTTCACCCTCTGTTTACCTTCCAGCGAAACCATCATGTTTTTGCACCAGATCTTCTACCAGGGCCTCAAGGCAAGGATCTCCAGTTGGCCAACGCTCGTGCTGGGTGAGTGCCTCCTGCCTCCTCGTCCTGCTTCCTTCCCACTCATGGCTAGAGCCGAGCCTGCGCTCTCCTTCCTCCTCCTCATGCAGCTGAACAGGCATTTGTTCTGCTGTAACCGGCAGCAGCAGGGATGCGGTGTAGTGCAGCATGTTGATGGTGCTTGTTTGTGTTGGCCATGGAGGCGAGGACTGGAGCAAAAAGCCCCAAAGAAACCCAATTCCTGGTCCAGCTGGGTTCTGGAAGGGGTGGGCTGAGGTGTGCACAGGAGGGCTGGTGCTGAAGAGCATCACTGTGTCCGACCAGAGCTGGTGCTATAGAGGTCTTTGGAACCCAAACCAGGCCTTGCACCAGCTGTAGAGCGGCTGTGCTGGGACCCAGGATGCGTTCTGGAGTCACTCAGCCACTGCCTCTGCTCGCAGCCGACCTGTTTGACATCCTGCTGCCCATGCTGAACATCTACCAGGAGTTCGTGCGGAACCACCAGTACAGCCTGCAGATCCTGGCGCACTGCAAGCAGAACCGCGACTTCGACAAGCTGCTCAAGCACTACGAGGCCAAGCCCGACTGCGAGGAGAGGACCCTGGAGACCTTCCTCACCTACCCCATGTTCCAGGTGATCAGGATCGGCCCCAGCGGTGCCACCGCAGCAAAGCCCAAAGAGTTAGGGTTACGGTCCATCAGGGCCCATTTAGTGTCCTGGGGATGGACCTGCGTGGTCCTGTGCTGCTTCTGGGACCTGCTCAGGCCATCGCTGGGATCCCCATTGCTGCGGGAGGCCTCGGGGGAAGCTGCTGCTTCCGGGTTATCCCACACCTCTGGGACACGGATGGGGCACAGCAGGGTCCTGAGCAAACCCCACACCCTCTTCTTTAAGTTTTAGCACAAGGAGCTTTTCTTAACCCGTCAATCAGTGTGTATGAGACACAGCGTCCCCAGTCAACGGTGTCCCCATAGAGTCCCCAGGAGCAGTGCCCGCAGCCCTGTGTCCCCTCTCCATTCTGTGCTCATGCCCTGCTCTGGTCCTGTTGTGCTGCAGATCCCCAGGTACATCCTGACGCTGCATGAGCTCCTGGCTCACACCCCCCATGAGCACGTGGAGAGGAACAGCCTGGATTATGCCAAGTCCAAGCTGGAAGAGCTGTCCAGGTCAGACCCATGCTCCCCATCCCTGCCCATCACTTCCTGTCCCTTCCCATCCCTTCCCATCCTGGTATCAGGGCCCATTTAGTGCCCAGAGGACTGGGGCTGCTGAGGGACCGCTGAGCCACTGCTGTCACCACGCGTGCTGTCCCTCTGCAGCAGGAGAGGAACACCTCTGCAGGGTGTGCAGAGGGTCTGGACGGGACTGGGCTGCCCTGGCTGATGCTGCTGGAGGTGGTGGCAGAGGGGCTGTGCTGGGGTGGGTGCAGGAGAGGCTCAGTCCTCGGCTCAGAGTCCCTGGCAAGAGGGAAAACCCCATGAGCCGCTGCCCACCGGTGCAGGGTGCTGTGGGGAGCTCAGCAAAGGGGCCCTGTGCTCCTGAGCCAGGACCTGCCCTCCCATCGCCCTCCTCCTCTGTGTGTCGAGGGCTGAGACCTTCCGGTGCCATCCCCTGCACCGTGCGCCTGTCCCTGGGGCTGAGGGGCACCCTCCTCTGCAGGCCATGGACCAAAGTGTTCTGTGTGTCCTGTGCCGTCTGTTGTGGCAACAGCACCGAACCGATCGGCCCTCTTTGGTCCTGAGGCAACCCGGAAGGATTTTCCATCCCTTTTCCCACTCCCCAAGGAGCAGGGATGTCGGAGGGAGCTTCTGATGGGGGATCTGTCTGCCCTAAATCCGAACTGTGTGAAAGCACTGGCACTTCGGTACTTGGGAATGTGCGGGTGCCATCCGGGCTGGGGTAGGTCACCCCCCGAGCTCTGGGTCCATTGTGTAGATACAGATCTATCTCTCTCTTGATTTCCTCTGGTTCTGATCTTGCCTGGTGCTCCCCGCTCCAATCGCCTCTCCTTCCTTCAGGATAATGCACGATGAGGTCAGTGAGACAGAGAATATCCGGAAGAATCTGGCCATCGAGAGGATGATCATTGAGGGCTGCGAGATCCTGCTGGACACCAGCCAGACCTTCGTGAGGCAAGGTGAGAGTCTGCGCTGGGTCTGTGCCCTCTGCGTTAGCACAGACCCTGCAGCCCTCATCCTGCATCCCCCCATCCCTCCGCTGGGGCCCGGTGCTCTGTGGCATTTAAACACATTGCTCCTCTCTGAATTCCCTGCTCCTAAGAGCCTCGCTCTTGGTTTGGTCACCGCATTGTGCTTTGGCTGATAGTGATTCCCTGCGGCCAGGGAAGTGGTGGGCTGTGTCCTGCCCCGCTGCGGGAGCACACGAGCACCCACAGAGTGCGGACACGGGGTGGGCTGGGGGCATGGCTGCTCCTAGCCCTGGTGCATGGAGGCACGGTGATGCCGCGCTCCCAGGGCCAGCCCCTGCAGAGCCGGGTGCCGGATGCGGTGCCAGGGCCGGGTCTGTCCCCCGCAGGATCCCTCATCCAGGTGCCGATGTCGGAGAAAGGGAAGATCACGCGGGGCCGGCTGGGCTCGCTCTCGCTGCGGAAGGAGGGCGAGCGGCAGTGCTTCCTCTTCTCCAAGCACCTGATCATCTGCACCCGGGGCTCCGGGGGCAAACTGCACCTCACCAAGGTGGGCCCTGGGCTCCATTGGTGTGCATGCACCATGTCAGTGGTGGGGGGAGCTCCGAGTCAGGGGCAGCAAAGGGAAACCCTCAGCACGATGAACCTAAAGCCCCCATTAAATAGTTCATAAATAGAGTAGTGGATGGGTTGTATAAGGAAAACCACAACAGCCCCGCAGCAGGAGCTGCTGCTTTCCAGGGAGAGCAGGCACTGTGCTGGCCATGGCAGTGCGTGCCCCTCGGCAGCATCGCCCCATTCCTGTCCCTTGGCCGGGGGCTGGGATGTGCAGCAGGCTCCAGGGGATCCTGCCACTGAGCCCTCACTCCTGCCCCTGCAGAACGGCGTGATCTCCCTCATCGACTGCACGCTGGTGGAGGAGCCGGAGAGCACCGATGAGGACGGTAGGAGCCCCTGTGCTGGGCAGCGCCCCAGGGGACATGGCATCATAGAGCCATGAAATGCTCTGGGCTGAAGGGACCCTAAAGCTTGTCCGGTTCCCCCCGCCATGGGCAGGGACACCAAGTGCCAGCCCAGGCTCTCTTGGTCCTCACAAGAGATCGCTAGCACGTGCCGTGGGTTCTGTCCTGGCACATGGCACCAGGGCTGCGCTGGCACTCCCGGTGGGCAGCAAAACAGGGACCCTTTGCCCAATGAACCTGTCCCACCCTGACTGCAAACAGCCCACAAACTGCAGCAAACCCAATAACGCCCATGCTGGGAGACAAGGAGGGGGGGAACCTTTTCACAATCACTGTGTGTGATTTTCCTATTCCAAAGCAAAAGCATCAGCGCAAGACATCGACCACCTTGACTTCAAAATCGTGGTGGAGCCCAAAGACTCCTCCTCCTTCACCGTCATCCTCGTGGCCTCATCCCGGCAGGAGAAGGCTGCGTGGACCAGTGACATCAGCCAGGTAGGCTGGACACAGCTCAGGGCAGCCAGGGAGAGTGGCTCCATGCAGAGGCTGACCTGGAGCTGGGGGGCACTGAGAGCCTGGACATCCCCAACAGCCTTCTGCTGTCCGTAGCTCGAAGAGGAGGAGGAGGGAGGTGACAAACAGCAGCAGGAGCAGGGTCTGTCCCGTTGTGCTCTGCCTGCATGTGCAGACATGTGGCTTGGATTTCTCCTCCGGCCCAGACTCGTGGTACAATATACATCTGCCCTTCATTTGCTTTGTGCAAATCATAGAACCAGGGAATGGTTTGTGCTGGAAGGACCTTGAAGCTCATCCAGTCCCAACCCTGCCATGGCAGGGACACCTTCCATAGAGCAGCTCCAAGCCCTGTGTCCAACCTGGCCTTGAACACTGCCACATATGGGGCAGCCACAGCTCCTCCGGGCATCCTGTGCCAGTGTCCCACCACTTAGCAAGGAAGTGCCTTGCCTGGAGAAGTCCATGCCCGGGCTCTGCCATGGCATGTCCCAGCCAGGCGGGCAGTGTCCCTGCTGCCTCGTCCCACCTCCCTCCGTGTCTCTTGCAGTGCGTGGACAACATCCGCTGCAATGGGCTCATGATGAACGCCTTCGAGGAGAACTCCAAGGTCACCGTCCCGCAGATGATCAAGTGAGTGCTGTGGGGCCGGGCCCCACGGGCAGCTCCCGGGGTGCTGCCATGCCCTGGGAGCCCGGTGACAGCCCTGCCACTGGGGTGTGCTGGTGCCAGTGCCGCGGCTGGGAGGCACTGTTAGCTGGGAGGAGGTTTGTGTGGGGCTGGGCAAGGGGAGGTCAAAGGGGGAGCTCAGGGGGAGGTAATGGCAGTAAAGGGGGTGAAGCAGCAGAAGAAACGGGTGCAGAGGGTTGTCATCCCGGTGTGGGGTATGTGTGGCACAGCTGTGGGGACAAGGGGGTGTCCCCAGCACATCTGGGGGACCCCTTTGCTGTCAGGTGTGGGGAAGGGCCCTGGCTCATGGTATGCCCCAGGGACATACGTTTTGTGCACAAACCTCTGCCCGTTGAGACTCTGTAGTGTTTCCCTGGGTGTGAATTCCCTACCTCCCTCTGGGATTATTCCCAGCTGTGTTTTACACGGGGGCCTCTGTGTGAATGAGCCCCTTTGCTGTCCCACTTCTTGGTTTCGTTCCAGGCTGGAGCCACAGAAATCTCGTTTCTCTGCAGGTCTGATGCCAGCTTGTATTGTGATGATGTTGACATTAGGTTCAGTAAAACGATGAATTCCTGCAAGGTCCTGCAGATCCGCTATGCGAGCGTGGAGCGGCTGCTGGAGAGGCTGACGGACCTGCGCTTCCTCAGCATCGACTTCCTCAACACCTTCCTGCATTCCTACCGCGTCTTCACCACCGCCCTGGTCGTCCTCGACAAGCTCATCACCATCTACAAGAAGCCCATCAGTGCCATCCCCGCGCGGTGAGCGGAGGGAGCCGGGGCTCGTGCTGGTGCTGGAGGATCTCCGCAGCCTCACGCACGGTAGGTGCGAGCTCAGCACGTCCCTGTCTCCTGCCAGGTCGCTGGAGCTGCTCTTTGCAAACAGCCAGAACAACAAGCTGCTCTATGGAGAGCCCCCCAAGTCCCCCAGGGCCAACCGCAAGTTCTCCTCACCTCCTCCCCTGTCCATCACCAAGTCCTCGTCCCCCAGCCGGCGGAGGAAGCTCTCCCTCAACATCCCCATCATCACCGGGGGCAAGGCGCTGGACCTGGCTGCCCTGAGCTGCTCCTCCAACGGCTATGCAAGCATGTACTCCTCCATGGCTCCCTTCAGCAAGACCACCCTGGACATAAACAAACTGTACGTGTCCAGTAACTATCCCAACAAAATCCCTGATGAAGGAGAAGCAGCTTCGGAAAAGCAAGAGGAGCCGCTGCCAGGCAAGCAGGGTAAATCATAGAACCACAGAGCCCCAGCCTGGTTTGGGTGGGAAGGGACCTTAAAGCCCATCCAGCTCCAACCCCTGCCATGGGCAGGGACACCTTCCATAGAGCAGCTCCAAGCCCTGTGTCCAACCTGGCCTTGAGCACTGCCACATATGGGGCAGCCACAGCTCCTCTGGGCACCCTGTGCCAGCGCTCAGCACCCTCCCAGGGAAGGGCTTCTTCCTTATGTCCTGGACCTTTCCTGTACCTGATTGTCCCACTGGAATGACTTTAGGAAAACCTGGAAGAGATAAAACGTGGTTGTGATGTGCACATGTCCAAGCTGTAAAGGGGTTCCCTGTCCCTCCATTACAGGCTCGGAGGTGTCGGTCCGGGAGGAGTCAGACACAGATCCCAACCACAGCGATGAAGCAGAAGCAGAAACTTCCCCAACAAAATCTCCAACGACTCCCAAGTCCGTCAAGTGCAAAAACTCATCAGGTAACGAGTGAGCCCAGCTCCATCACACGGGGCCACCCGGGGCTGCTGCTGCCCTTGAGCCTGTCCTGCAGAGGTGCTGATGCTGCGGGCCGGAGGGCAGGGCTGCACCCTTCATCTGCCTGCAAGGGGACAGAGAAGGGCAGAACCCTCTGCCCATAGCGCAGAGCTGGTCTGTGCTTCTTACCAGGTCTTCATGGCCCTTTCCTCTCCTCCTGGGGACAATGTGGTGCCTTAGGAGCAAGTTATGCTGCTCAGTGTGAGCGTGGGTTTATCTCCTCGAGTGCACCATCTACTGCTCCCTCTTGGCTTAGCTCCTGCTAAAGCTGGGCTGGATGAGTTCTTTTGGCAGGGTGGCACCCAAAGCTGCCCCAGTGCTCGGAGCCAGCTCTCCATGATGAGCATCATCTGCCCCGACACCTCCATGCGCCCCATTCTGCAGGGGCTGCCCATGCCCTGGGGCTGCAGGCAGTGACCCAGCAGTGCTGGGCTGCTCCCTGCAGTGGTGTTGGCTTCCTTCTGCCCCCAGACTTCTCCCTGTTCTCCTACAACAACGGCGTGGTCATGCCGTCCTGCCGGGAGCTCGACAGCACCCGCAGTGCTCTGTCCGCTGCCTCCGCCTTCGCCATCGCCACAGCGGGGGCCAACGAGGGGACCCCCACCAAGGAGAAGTACCGCAGGATGTCCCTCGCCAGCGCAGGTACCCTGCCCCGCGCTGCTGGGACAGGGGCACGGGTTTGGGTGCTCGTCTCCACTACGCTCGCTGGGTTTCCCTGCAGGAGCACCCTGGTTGGGGGGCAGCTCCCGAGCTGTGCCCGTGGGTGCCAGGACATGGGTGCTGCCCAGGGAGTGGGCAGGTTGCAGGCAGTAAAACCCTTTGCACCTATGGTTGAGCTGCCCGCATGGTGCTTGCCCTTAGGAGGCACTTAGGGATGCTTGGGATGCTGACGCTGCTCATTCCAGTCGTGCTGGGATGCCAGCTGCATCAGCGATTCCCAATGGAGCCAGGGCTGTGCTAAGGACTCGCTGGCAGTTTCAGGCTTCCCAACAGACCAACGGAACGGGGACAAGGAGTTTGTGATCCGGAGAGCGGCCACCAACCGCGTCCTCAACGTGCTGCGGCACTGGGTCTCCAAGCACTCACAGGTGGGTGCTGAGAGGCTGGGTTTGGACACGATGCTGCTGTGAGTTCGGCTGCGTGCAGTGGTGCGGCCAGGATCCAGCTGGAAAGACAATTTGACGCTTGGTTTTTAATGAAGGAAATGGTGCACACTGAGCCCGGTGCCTTCCTGGCCCGTTCCTGATAGCCGGGCATGGCAAATTGGGACTGGGCAGGGAAGAGGCAGGCTCTGCCTTGGCCAAGCAGCCACCCACTGCGGGGCCATCGGCTCCGGCTGGGTGTAACTGGACAGGGAGTGGAGCTGCTGGGGATCCGCATCACTCCCATCAGCACGTTAACACTGTGGCTATGCTGCCTTCGGCAGGACTTCGAGACCAATGAGGAGCTGAAGTTCCGAGTGATTGGATTCCTGGAGGAGGTTATCCATGATCCCGAGCTCCTGACCCAGGAGAGGAAAGCAGCCGCCAACATCATAAGGTGAAGGGCCAAGGGTGGGAGTTGCTTTTCCTGGATGCTGGGGGAAGAACGACTTGAATAAGAAGTGTTTTCTCTTTCGAATGGGGCCCAAAATGCACCCTGATGTGTGCAAAGCCACAGTGCCCTGCAGAGCCCCGTTGGATGGTGCAGCTCTGATGCTCTCCCAGCACAGTAACGCTGCCTTTTCATGCCGCAGAACCTTGACACAGGAGGATCCAGGAGACAATCAGATAACCCTGGAGGAGGTGGTGCAGACGGTAAATACCCTTCCCCATTGTCATGCACTGGGATGGTGGTAGGGGAGGTGCTATAGATCCCCATGGTCCAGCACACTCCACCTGGTGGAGAGCAGCTCTCCAAGGCAAGGCATGCAGCTGCAAATCATGGACTGGGATGAGGACAGGGCCAGCTGTGGGCACAGCTGGGTCTGTAATGGGCAGAGGCAGCACTAACCCACCCAGTGGCCATGCTGGTGCTGGAGTGGATGTGTCTGCCTGAGGGACACAGGAACGCCCTGTGGGTCTCCACGGTGTCCTCCATGCCAGAACGCTGTGCCAGTGCTGCCGTGTGCTGGTTCCAAGTGATGAGCCCCGGCCCTGCTGGCGTCTGCTGCTCCCCTGGAAGCAGAGCCCTGGAATGTGCAGTGGTTTAAACCCTCACAGTGGCTGTGGTGCGTTTGCTGCCTTCCTGCCCGAAACCCCAGCACCATCTGCTCCCAGAGAAACCCCAGAGCCACTTGGAACACGGGTGCACCTGAAACAGCAGCCGCTCTGCAGAGGGGTTGGACCCCAGGGCAGGGGGCAGCCGCGTTTGGCTGTGTGTGCATGATGCAGTTCCTTGCATGCTCTGAGCCCTCATCGGTGCCTTTGTCCCTCAGGCTGAGGGAGTCAAAGCAGAACCCTTTGAAAACCACTCGGCCCTGGAAATAGCTGAACAACTGACGCTGCTGGATCACCTGGTCTTCAAGAAGATCCCCTATGAGTGAGTGGTCCCGGTGGTGAGGAAGGTCCCTGCAGCCTGCCCAGCCTAAACCCACAGGGTGCAGACCCTTCCCTCCTGCTTTGCCAGTAGCCCAGCCTGGGTTCAACCCAGATTTGGGGCCTGACCCAGGGCTGATTTGATGTCCCTGGGGTGACCTGCTCGGGGAGACCCTTCCGCATCCATCATGCTTCCAAGTACATCCATGTGGTCCCTTCCTGGCAGTGTGCGGGGCACAGGTCCTGGTATCTCCATGCCATGTGGGTGCTGTGGCACTTGCAGGGCTTGGGCATCCCAGACAAAAGGGAAATTAACATTGTCATTTGCAGAGAGTTCTTTGGGCAAGGCTGGATGAAGCTGGAGAAGAACGAAAGGACTCCGTACATCATGAAGAACACAAAACACTTCAATGATGTGAGTGCAGCCACGGAGGGGATGGGGAGATGGGCAAGGAGAAGGCAGCGCAGCCCCCCGGTGCTGGCCAGGGGATGGGGTGTACCAGGCACATCTGTCCCAACTGTGCCCAGTGGGTGTTATGCGCCCCAGGGACCCGTTACAGGTTGAGCACCTCCTGAATGAGGAAGATGCTCAGGGGTCACCTTGTGGGGCTCCTGCAGCGAAGGGAACGCTGCGAGGCTAGGGATGTGTGTCTGCATCCAAAGCCATCCTAACAGTGGGGCCGGGGCCGGTGCCCCCCAAAGGTCAGCAACCTGATCGCATCGGAGATCATCCGGAACGAGGAGATCAACGCGCGGGCGAGCGCCATCGAGAAGTGGGTGGCGGTGGCTGACATCTGCCGGTGCCTGCACAACTACAACGCCGTGCTGGAGATCACCTCCTCGCTCAACCGCAGTGCCATCTTCCGCCTCAAGAAGACCTGGCTCAAGGTCTCCAAGCAGGTAGGGGCACAGGGGAGGCTCCGGTGGGTTGGGAGGGGTGGGAGGTGGCACAGACACAGGCAGTGATGGAACAGGGAGGACACTGGTCCACCCCTTCCAGGCACAGCACGACCCAGGCTGGATGTCCCAGCTGAGCCTTAACACTGCCCAGTGCCGGGGAGTCACCACTTCCCTGCCAGATTATTCCAATGGGGATTGTTCTCAGGGGGGAAATTTTCCTCTTGTGTCCTGCTGGAACGTCCCTGGGAAAAGAGCCATTGGAGCTCCAGGCACACGCGGATGTTCTTTAAACTGGTTTTCTGGGCTTCTGAGGCCAACTGGGGATGAGCAGGATGAATCCGTGTGTTGCCTGGTACACAAATAGCTTGTAGCTGCAGGGTGCAGAGCCCGAGGAGGCCGGGGCTGCCAAGCAGAGCCCCTCTGGGGGCTCCTGGGTCTCTTTACCCACAAAGTGGTAAACCTGAAGTGAACACAGGCTCTGGTGAAGGCAGAGGTGGGAGCAGGGGAGGAAATGAGTGTGGAGCCTGTCCTTATGTGCTGGAAGAGCAACTGCTCCTGGATGTCAGCAGGAGCGGGGAACAGCGCCCAGGACACTTTGTCCCTGTGGCAGTGTCGAGGAGCCGCTCGGGGTGCTGTGTCCTGGGGCTCTGTGGGCAGGGCAGGATGGGAGCGAGCCCTGGCCCTCACTGCGCTGGCTGCGGGGCCAGGGCTCACACAACACGTGGGTTTCTTGCAGACCAAGGCTCTGATCGACAAGCTGCAGAAGCTGGTGTCATCCGAGGGCAGGTTCAAGAACCTGAGGGAGGCACTGAAAAAGTGAGTGGGTGACTGCTGCAGCGGGGGCTGCGGGCTGGGGCTTGGCTCACACAGTCACTGCAGAGCCTGCACTACCCACGTCCTAAAGCTCATCCAATCCCAACCCCTGCCACAGGCAGGGACACCTTCCACTAGAGCAGGTTGCTCCAAGCCCCGTCCATCATGGCTGCTCCTTTGAGCAGCAGTGTGGAAAGGTGGGAATAAAAGAGATTGTGACGAGGCAAATCACTGCCATCCACTGGGGAACACCCCCAGCTCCCCCGGGGAGCATCCCCATGGGCTGTGCATCACTGGTGGGCACTCCAGAGCCCTGGGGTAAGGTGGGGTTATTTCTCATTTGTTTCTGGTTTGCTCCTGAAGTTGTGACCCTCCGTGTGTGCCCTACCTGGGAATGTACCTGACCGACCTGGCGTTCATCGAGGAGGGCACCCCCAACTACACCGAGGACGGGCTGGTGAACTTCTCCAAGATGAGGATGGTGAGTGGCACAGCCCCACCGGGTTGGAGCTTTGAGGCACAGTGTTGGGGTCCAGGCTGGGTCTGTGCAGTCCCCAAAGCCACCATCGCCCACAGAGCCCAGGGCCACACATGTGCCCTGGTGAGGAATGTGTCTGGATGAGACAAAGGCGCTTCAGGTTGTGCTGCACTGGAGGGATGGAGCGAGCCCCACTGGCTGCCCGTGCACTGACCACAGTGCTGGTGGTGCTTGCTGTGCTGTTACAGCTCCTGTCTTCTATCTCTGCACAGATTTCACACATCATAAGGGAGATCCGGCAGTTCCAGCAAACTTCCTACAAGATCGAGCATCAACCTAAGGTATGGCCTTGGCCTTGGCCCGAGATCCACACAGTCCCTCTGCTCCTCATCTCCCTCTTAAATCACAGCATCTACGCCTTCAACTTCTGGCAGCTCCCTTGGGGAAGATGTGATGCTTCTGTAGGAACTTTAAGACAGAACCAGTGTAGGTGTGGGGGCTTGTGCCAGTGTAGAGGCTTGTGTCAGGTGAGGTGCAACAGAGGGGGACAGGCACAGGAGACATGGAGTGACCTCCCTGCTGGGAGCAGGGCATGTGCTTACCCCTGCACCATGGGGCTGAGTGGCCTCTGCCTTGTGGTGTCCCCACACAAGAGATGAGATAAAAGGTGTCCCCACACGTGATGAGATGAAAGGTGTCCCCACACATGATGAGATGAAAGGTGTCCCCACACGTGATGAGATGAAAGGTGTCCCCACACATGAGATGAGATGAAAGGTGTCCCCACGCTCACACTCCCTATGCCACAGCACCAGTCACCCACTGGCTGCTGGGGCGGTTCTGCTGTGTCCAGCACTGCAGGAACAGCAAAGCCTCCTTAGCCAGTGCTGCTGGACCTGCTCCATGCTGGCTGTCGGGTGCTGGTGCCCCGGCCGGGCCAAACCACCCTCTGGTGATGCCACATCCTGTGTGTGGTGGCAGGAGGACTCTGAGTGCCCCTGGAGCACAGCCCCTGGCTGGGCTGGTGGAGGCCGGGGAGCTCCATCAGATAAGTGTGTGCAACGCCTGTGCTGGAGCTGTCAGCACTCCTCCTCCACTCATTTGCTGCTCAGGCCGTTATCACTTCATCCTGCCACAGCAGTGGTGAGTCCTGCCCATCGGTGCTCTGTCCCCTGCAGGTGACGCAGTACCTGCTGGATCAGTCCTTTGTGATGGATGAAGAAACCCTTTACGAAGCTTCTCTGCGAATAGAGCCCAAGCTGCCTTCCTGAGCGCGGAGCGGTGGCGGGCGGCCGCTCTGTGCACACGCTGTCCCCCCTGTAAATACCTGTTCGTTTCTGTTGGACGCCCTGGAGTGACTTCACGTCTGTGCTTCTCCGAGCAAACCGATCCCCGTTCTTAGGCCGCTCTTAGACCCCGCGTAGGGTTTCCCGCATCGTTCTAAGGTTTCACGCATCGACACGTGGCTGGAGTCCCGGGCTCTTTCCATGATGATGATGATGTTCTCTTTGTCATTGGCTCTTCTCGAGGGGGCTGGTGGTGGGGCAGGGGCTCCCGGGGGCACGGAGCACCTCTTGCTGGGCAGCACCAGCGCTGATGCCCCGGGGCAAGCTCTGTGTGTGGGGAAGTTCATCCCCCGGGGCCCTCGGCTGCTGCCCCGCTCCCTCCCGCGTCGGGAAGATGGAACCGTCCCTTTGGCTCTCCTCGCTGCGTACGGCTCACGACAAGCTTCTGTGGATATGCTGTAGATCCGTAAACCTTGTGACCACTCTGAGTAACATGATGTAGAATTAGAAAACGATGACCGAGTGTTTTTATTACATATACTGTAATCCTGTCTAACCACCTTCTAGCAGGAATATAGTAATGTAGTGCTTATTCTGTGAATATTACCATGTATTTTTTACATTGTACAGTATATAAACACAGTTTAACTCTACAGTGGCAGGCATGCTCCACTCCGACAACCACAACACTTTTGCTGTAAGCAATACCTCGTGGTATGAGAATTCTCTTTCAAGCCCTAAAACTATTTCAACTTACAGCTCGTTTGGAAAAGGTAAAAAAGAAAAAAAAAAAGATATTTCCATTTTTTTGTAAAAATATATGTTTCCTGATTACCTCTTGCTAATAAATCTATTCTATCTCAGGGTGAACCGCGCCTGCTCGCGTTCTTCATCCCGCACGCACGCTCCGCCCACCGCGGGGTAGCTCCGCCCACTTTTGCTCACTGCCCGCCTCTCCGTCAGAGCTCGGGCTGTTTCGGCTCGGTTCGGCTCGGCTCGGGCAGAGCTCGGGCTGTTTCGGCTCGGCTCGCTTCGGGCAGAGCTCGGGCTGTTTCGGCTCGGCGCGGTCCGGTTGGGCTCGGCTCGGCTCGGTTCGGCTCGGTTCGGCTCGGTTCGGCCATGAGGTGGGCTGTGCTGGTGGCTGTGGCCGCGCTCCTGGCGCCCGCCGCCGCTTGGGCGCCCTCCGCCGAAGGTATAAGGGCTCCGGGAGGGAGGGGAAGGGGTGGCCCGGCTCGGTTCGTTTCGGCTCGGTCTGGCCTCGGCCCGGGCGCTCTCCGAGCCGGGGAAGCCGCTGACTCCTCCGCGCTCTCTCCCGCAGACGAGCTGCAGTTCAAGGCCTGGATGCTGCAGGTAAACCCCGGCAGTGCCGGGGCCGCGGGTCCGGGGCAGGGGCTCGGGGCGCGGGGGGAGCCCTGGTGATGTCGGGGCGCGGCTGACGCGTTCTGCCCGCAGCACAACCGGAGGTACGACCCCCACGAGTACCCGCGCAGGCTGCGCACCTTCCTGGGCAACAAGAGGCACATCGAGGAGCACAACGCCGGCAACCACAGCTACCAGAGTAGGAGCCGCGCCCCCAGCCCCGGCCCGTGCTCGCCTCCAGGCCTGGGCCGCAGCGAGCCGAACCCTGCCGTGTCCTCCCTCTTGCAGTGGGCCTGAACCAGTTCTCGGATCTGACCTTCGCGGAGTTCAGAAAGCTCTTCCTGTGGAGAGAGCCCCAGGTAACCGGGCAGTGTGCTGGGGGAGGCAGACCCGGGCTGTGCGGGACTGCAGAGCTGCACCCATTACTGTGACATCCGCTTTGCCAAGTCTGGCCTGTCCTGCCTGCTGAGAGCGAGGTGAACCCCCGTCCCTTCCCCTGGGCGCTCAGCTGTTGACTGTCACTTCTGCTTTCAGTTTTGGGGCTGAGCTGTGTTTCTATGGGCAGACCTGGGGCCTGGTCCCAGCTGTCTGGGGAGTTATCGCCCCCGGAGCAGCTCTGGCACTGCTGCTGGGTGCAGGCTGGCTCTGCTCCTGCAGGGCTGGTGGGGTTTTCCCCGTGTGCAGTGGGCTGGGGCTGTGGATGCAGTGGGGCAGTCGCTGCTCGCTCCAGCAGTCAGCACAGCCCTCCTGCCTCGCTTGCAGAACTGCTCAGCCACGAAGGGCAACTTCCTGCGCAGCTCCGGGCCGTCCCCCGACTCCATCGACTGGAGGAAGAAGGGGAATTTTGTGACACCCGTGAAGAACCAGGTGAGGAGCGTGTGCCATGGGCAATGCACTAACAGTGGACTGGGAGAGGGGCTAATGGCTGCGGCAGGGCACGGTGCAGGGAGGGGGAGTGTGTCTGTGGGGCAATGGGCTCCTGGGAGCCCCTCTGGCTGGGGTAGGGGCTGAGCAGCAGGCAAAGTCCTGGTGTGTCCTTCCCCCCCAGTGTTCTGGGGAGGCTGATGACCCTGGGACATATTATGGAGCAGTCCTTTTCTGGTTCCCAACGCAGGGCCCCTGTGGGAGCTGCTGGACGTTTTCTACCACGGGCTGTTTGGAGTCTGCTATTGCTATTGCAACAGGAAAGCTCCTCTCTCTGGTAAGTGGTTTTCCTTTCCTGCGCCCTGACAGCAAGTCCTGCCTCTGGTTATCTGCCAGAACTGGCTGGCCCAGCCACTGGCTCCTTGTTCTGAGCTGGACACCCAGCCCTGCAGACCCATTACAGTGTTCCACATGCTGAGTTAAACTGCAAGGCAGCGTGGCTGGGGGTTTCTGTGCCTGAGGATGTGCTGTCGCAATCCCCTCTCCGTGTCCGTGTGTCCCACTGCCCCGCGCTTGGGCAAAGTCCTTTTTGGAGCAGGACAACATTGCGGGCAGTCAGGAGCTCCTTGCTGCAAACAGCACGTTGTGAGACTGTTTACTTTAAAACTCCCAGATGATTTGTATTCTCAAACTAGAAAGGCGGTAGTGACTTACTGGAACAGCTGAGGGTTGGCTGTAAGTGCTAAAACCAAACTTGACCTTTGGAAGAGGTCTCAGCCTGCCCTCCTGCAGGTGGGACGGTGGCCCAGTGACCCACAAGCCTGAGGGGAAATGCCTCCTGCAGCAGGAGCATCCCAAGCTGCTAGCTCCATGCCTTCCTGGTCCCATCCTCGGGATGTGGAGTGATTCTGTCGGTAAAACCCGTGCTCTTTGATAGCCTGTGTTTTATCTTGCGTATTCTGGCTGCAGGGATTGGATATGTACTGACCCAAAACCTTTCCCGTAGGCAGAACAGCAGTTAGTTGATTGTGCCCAGGCTTTCAACAACCACGGCTGCAGCGGGTAAGTAACATGAAGTAATAAAGCATAAAAGTGAGAGTATCTCATCTTCCATGATTGACAGACTTCCTCAAGGCCTAGTGAACAGAGATGCATCTGTGTTTGCTTCGCTCATTTTAATTTCACCCTCTCTAGAGGCTGGAAAGTGTCACTAAACCTCCAGCCTTTCCCAGCCTCTGTTGTTCCCTGTTTATTAGTTTTTCTTTGGATACTTGTTTTGTTGCAGTGGTTTCTGATTCCACAGTCATGGATGCTCTGTAACCAGGCTTCAGTGTGCTCAGGGAGAGCGAGGAGGGGTTGGTATGCTGCTCCTCATGGAGCACACATCTCGTGGTGCTTTAAGGAACTCACAGAGACCTCTGCTTCCCCTCTGGTGAACTCCTGGATTCCTAGAGAAGGCAGAAAATACAGCTTTCTGTTTTCTGTATGATGAGTGCTCCTTGAGGAATGTTCAGAGCTGAGCAAAGCCACTCAGTGCTCTTTAGTTTTCTTATGACTCCTTAGTCCTTTGTTAGCACATCCTGATCACACTCCTTTTCCTCCCCCTGTGGAAGGAAAGACCCCTTTTGGGATGCACTCCCAAGGGTGGCTGGGGCAGGTAACCACTTGCTGGGACGGGGTCCCTCCCTTTCCCCTTGGTGTGTGGGACTGTGGGGGGATATGGATGGCTGTGCTGGTTGTTACCACCTGAGTTAACCAGTGTTCTGATGGTGATGTCTTGTAGGGGCCTGCCAAGCCAAGCCTTCGAGTACATTCTGTACAACAAGGGACTCATGGGGGAAGACACATACCCATACCGGGCTGAGGTATTCCTAGTGCAGCTCAGATGCATTCCTGCTGCGGCAGAGCTGGCTCTTAACTCCTGTTCCTTTCTGTCTGCACAGAATGGCACCTGCAAGTTCCAGCCAGAGAAAGCCATTGCGTTTGTCAAGGATGTCATCAATATCACACAGGTAAGGCCCTGAGGGCTGGTTTCCAAACCTGCAGGGCTGTGCCAAGCCTGACCTGGAAGGTGCTCAGATGCCCTGGGATGTGCTGGGCCCTGCAGTGTGAGCTGCACGCTTTGTGCTCCCGGGAGAGGAGTGTACTGCTGGCATGCACACTGCTCCTCCTCAGCTCCCTTTTCTGAGGGTGGCATTGATGAAGTGGTGGAGCCAAAATACAGGCAGTGGGGTTCTGCCCACTTGCTACAGCGATGTGCCTGCAGGCTCTGGGAAAGTCTTGGTTCTTGTCTTTCAATGCAAGAAGGCGAGGGTTAGCCTTCCCTGCTGGGCTCTAACCCCTGGTCTGGGGGCCCTGGCTGGTCCCAGTGTGACTGAGAGATCAGTAACTCTGGGATCCTCTTCCCTCAGTATGACGAGGATGGCATGGTGGAAGCTGTGGGGAAGCATAATCCGGTGAGCTTTGCCTTTGAGGTGACGAGTAACTTCATGCACTACAGGAAAGGAGTCTACTCCAAGTGAGTGTTTTTTGCACCTGGGAGGTGAGGGGAAGGTTTAGGACTCGAATCCCTTCAAGTCCCCGTTTCCCCTACTGTGCAACACCAGCTGCAGGGACACAGCTGTTTAAAAGAAAGCAGAAAGCAGAAGTAAACTGAGCCCTGATACACTGCTTCCCTGGGGGATGAGGGAGCAGTGCCTGCAGCCACATTGCTGCTAGGAACCAGTCCAACCTGAAGACTGGGCTGTGTTTGCACTGAAGGTCAGGAAGGCAGAGAGCAGGGACCTGCCACAGGGCTGGGGCAGCCTGGCCCAGGGCAGTATCTGTGCATCTGAGCTGTGGGTGGTGCAGGCTCAGCCCAGGCGCTGCAGCAGATCTCTGGTAAAAGAGCAGAGGTGCAAATGAGTCTGAGACACGAGGTAACCATTCCTGTCCTGTTCCCTGCAGCCCACGGTGTGAGCACACCCCAGATAAGGTGAACCACGCTGTCCTTGCCGTCGGGTATGGAGAAGAAAATGGGACCCCTTACTGGATTGTGAAGAACTCCTGGGGACCGCTGTGGGGCATGGAGGGGTAAGGAGCTCCCACTTCAGCCTGTACCTGTTGAAAAGACCAGAGTGTAAGATTCCACCTGCCTGCATCAGCCCCAGGTTGCTCCTTAGGCTCTTGAGCTGGAATTTCACAGCCTATACTCTGGGAGCACCAGGGGGAATCATCCCAGCCTCAGGAGCAAAGGGGATGGAACTCTACAGTCAGTCCAGGGGGGGCTGGTTGGAGCAGACCCTCAGATTGATGTCCTCAATGTCCTACAACCTCACTGTTGTCCCCAGAGGTTCAGCTGTACCAGAGCCACAGTGCCACTGTTTTGCCTGGTGCCAGCCAACCCCACATCCCTTCTGTGCTTACAAACAGGTTGTGCTGGGATCAAGTTTCTACTCAGCTCCACAGGCATTTCCAGCTGCAAGTGAAATGTTTTAGTCAGGTGCTAACACTGCTAGTTTGTGCTACAAGGGACACAGGGGATAGCAACACCTGGGTAACTACCAATAGGAACAGCTCTGTCACATGTATTTCAGTGCTCCTTGTGCTGGCATGAGAAAGCAGCTTGCATATAGAGTAGCTGCATTATGCTGGCTGTTGTCCTGATTGTGCAAGAGGAGAGAACACTTGCAAACGTTTCTTTCTTTTTTTAGGTACTTCCTTATTGAACGTGGGAAGAATATGTGTGGTCTTGCTGCTTGTGCATCTTACCCAGTCCCTCAGGTGTAAGAGGAGAGCATAGGAAAAGGAATGACTGCTTGGCTCTGACTTTGAGCACTGTAATCAGGACCCTGAGAGCACAATGAAGCACCCGTCCTTACCACGGGCACCCTCCTCAGCTTCCACACGGCTCCCAGCAGTGGGAGCCTCCCCTCCCCAGCCAAACTCAAGCTGTTCCGGAGCTCCACACCAGCCTCTCCCCCTGGCTGCACTGTGTGGGTGGCACCAGGGGCTCTGGGACAGCAGGAATGCTGCCCTGTCACCCCGTGTACCATTAACTACAACCCAGCACTGCTCCCCTTTCCTGCGGGTGCCACTTCCCCAGCACCAGATGTAACCTGGGGACATCTTTTAATTTGAAGGTGATTTCTCCTTAGAGCAGAGCTGTGATTTGTACATTTCATCGGTTTCAGTAAATCTTTCTAGTATTTTTTTAATTAAAAGCGGGGTATTTTAATGCTAACACAAGGATGATTTTATGAATCAGGGAAGAAAGCAAGCAGCTTATTGCTGGTGGTTTATAAGCGCTGGGGAAGGCGCCCATGTCGCAGCAGCGGCACTGTTGTTGCGTTACCTTGCGCTAAACCTGCCACTGACTGAAGCTGACCTGGTGCGGGGTGTACTCTGCGCAGGCCCCGGCCTGGTCACGGTGCTCCTGACACGGCTCCTGTGGGCCCTGAGGATGCGGGGGCCGGGCCCGGCCGTGGTGCTCCTGACACAGCTCCTGTGGGCCCTGAGGATACGGGGGCCGGGCCTGGCCGCGGTGCTCCTGACACGGCTCCTGTGGGCCCTGAGGATGCGGGGGCCGGGCCTGGCCACGGTGCTCCTGTGGGCCCTGAGGATGCGGGGGCCGGGCCTGGCCGCGGTGCTCCTGACACGGCTCCTGTGGGCCTTGAGGATGCGGGGGCCGGGCCTGGCCGTGGTGCTCCTGACACGGCTCCGGTGGGCTCTGAGGATGCGGGGGCCGGGCCTGGCCGCGGTGCTCCTGACACGGCTCCGGTGGGCGATGGGGGCGCGGGAACACGGATCCCCCGCGTTGGTCACGAGCGGCCCCACCGCGCGAGGGGCGGGACGGAACCGCTCCTTTGCCATGGAAACGGAAGCGCTGTGCGTCACTTCCGCTCCGGCACGCCTACCCAATGGCGGCGCGGGGGCGCTGTTTTGGCGCGGAGTGCGAACGCTGACCGGGAAGCCCCGCGGGGCGCAGGGCGCCCCCCAGCGGCAGGGCGGTCTCACGCCCGCCATGGCGGCCCCGCCGCAGAACAACCTCCGGGAGCAGCTGCTCCGCCACTCGGCCCGCGGGGCCCTCAGCGCGGCCCCGCCGCGGCCCCGACCCGCGTGAGTACCGCGGGAGTCCGGCGGGGCGGGCGGGCCGCGGGGCCGCGCTGAGCGCGCTCCTCTCCCCACAGGGGCTTCACCTTCAAGAAGACCTCCCCG
>JASSUY010028229.1:25418-35540 GCA_032466535.1 Forpus xanthops | reverse complement strand
TTTGACACTAATGTCATTTTTCCTACTTATTCTGATTTTTTTTTTTTTTTTAACTAGAAACCAGCTGTTGAAATCTGGACTCAATTCATCTACAGTGTGAAAGATCATATCAAGTGCAGGCAACGACTCATACCAGGATGAAGGACACTTTGTGATTCCTCAACTATCTGATCAACTATGGTTTTAGGCAAATGACTGATGTTAGATATTGGATTGTGTCTTTTTGAAAGTGTGCCATAACCTAGTGTAGCTTGAAATTGAGCAGACAGCTTAGTAACGACATACAGAAAAGGTCTTTGTGCTCATTCTTTCTAGAAAAATCATAGTTGAAGAACATGGAAGAGAAAGAGACAATACTTTTTCAGTGGAATCTCTTTGCAATTGCTTAAAAATCAACCTTCATAACATCCAGAAATGGCATTTGTATATGCTCTTGATTTCTTTTCAAAAGCTGCTTCAAGGGAAGAATATGAATCCATATGCAACATAGTAGAAAAAGGAGAATTCACCTTTTGCCTATAGCTGTCACCTCTGCCAGAGAAGCCTGGTGATGGGGCCATTAGAAGGATACCTGGCTTATTTTCTGTCATTTCTCTCCTGTGTGGAGTACAACCTGCACATAAGTTTTGTGCTCAGCTTTAAGCAACTGCTTGTGCTCCCCTGTGCCTTTACTGCCATCTATATCTTGAGAACGATAGCACTTTGCTTTGTCACACAGATGTCACAAATCCATTAGAAAGAGAGAGAGAGAGAGAGAGAAAGAGAGAGAGATGTGTTTGCTTACTGGAGCAATTGGTTTACTGCAGGTACCTTAGTGAGGAGACCAGAAAAACCCAGTGCCTTTGTAGACACACTGCTTTAAGACAAAGAGTGGCTTAATGGCTTCATCACTTGCAGAAAAGGAGAACACAGTTGAAGGATACAGAAACCTTTTTTTTTGCACTAAAATCATGGCTCTGTGAAAAAAAGAAAACGAGCAGAAAGAGTCCAAAATAGAGCTATCCTGCAACACAAGGTGATGTGGCCTAAATCTCTTCCATTTTCTATATAGAAAAATATTGAAAGATTTGACCAACTCAAATTTTACAGTTGGCAATGGCAATGGTCAACACAGGCAAAACAGGTATCTAGAAGAGACAGGACAGATTCAATGCTTCCTGAAGTATTCCTGAATTTCAATTTTTATTGTGTCTTGATGCATATTTTAAGGTTCACTCAATTCACAGGAAAACCTGACTCAGAGAGCTTGATGAACTAGAAATCACAGAATTTCCCTGTTTGTGAAGTTTGCAGTGACAATAACTTACACTTTCCTCAGTTTTCAAGTGTTAATAGCCATGTTCCAAAATAAAGTAGATTCAATAAACCAGCAAATTATTGGTATAGAAAAGCAGCAGTAAGGTGTTTACAAGTAAATAAAGTAATCTTATCCCTGTGTATTTATGTACTCTTGCATCTGTACTTCATTTATGTGTAATGCTCCACAGCTAGGAAAAAATATGGTCTTTGTCTCATTGGAAGGACTGGTTTATCTCTGCTCCTGACCCTTTAATTTGTCATCTAGCCAGCATCCCCTCAGTGAGAATGTTTCTGGCACTCCAAGGCTGCAGTTAACTTAATAAGGAATGTAAGCACAGTTAGATAAATTAATTTCAAGGTCAAGCATACTGACAATGGAAAATGGATGCAAGTAGCAGGTAACAGAAGGAAAGTTGCATGCATACTGATACACTGTTAAAGGCAGATGTTACTAGATAATTTAATCTCAAATGTAACCTATGTTTTCAGTTGCCCTTTTCCATTAAAAGAATTGTAGCAGATGCAAAAATCAAAGATTATTCAAAGAATTAAGATATGAAAAGCATGTTAGATCACTAAACTCCAATTAGTTAAATTAAATTGTATACCATTATCTACCTGTAGCTTTATTGGTACCCAGCATTAGCACTCAGCTTGAGCAATAATAAAATTAGAGAATAACACTTTAATTGAATTGCACTTAAAAGGATCATGCTGACAAATGTGATTGTATCTGGCTGTAATGCACACCTTTTTCCAACGATCATTAAATCCAATGAAATGAAAGTCACAGGATGTTGACAGCTCTCTGAAATAATCTGCAAACCATGCTGCATCTTGCAGTTCCTAATCAATTTAGAGAAGCCTCATTAAGGCTCTGCAGCTAAAGAACACTTAAAAATCAAAACAAATTACAACATGTTATGGATAAGTAGCTAATCATATCAATACAACAAGGATGTATTGTGTTGCAACAATTCATTTCCTTTGTAAGAAGCGTTTGCCAAGGATGATTTAGGAATTGTTATTCATAACTGCTATCAACCAGTCCTAATGTCAAGTTTTTTCCTCATTGCTCATAATAAACATTTCTTATGCTGTGTCTCCACTATATATCTAATACTGGACTCTATGATTGCACGCCTGTTATTTATTTGTGTGTCTGTGTATATTTGTTTCTTTCCTTTGCTGTTTCTGCCTCTCTCTTGAGTATGCAGAAGCAATGACGTGTGATTCTGGGAACAAATTAGACATTATCAGATACCCATGTGAATATTTCTTGGCAATTTTTATTCCCCATGAGTAAGCACTTTATTGCTGGATTATTTAACAGCCAATAACTCACCCTCACTCTCTCCTACCTTCGGTGGCTGTTTCCTTTTTATATGGCAGCTAATACAAAATAGTGTACCTTGATGTAACACTTACACATAAGCAATTTGAGCTGGGTAATTTAGCAGATTAATGAGACCAGCAAAGAGGCATTTAAAACTGAGACATATCTGTGACACTCATTCCTGATCTACTTAGTCAACATGGACTTGTCCAGTCACCTGTCCCAGTGGACTCTTCCAAATCACATGATAAATCATTTTTACTCAAATATTTCTTTTTGAAGATTCTCCCTCAGCCTGCGTTGATAAAAGCCCCAGGCATCAGATGGAGTACTTGGAACTAGATACAATCTCCCTTCTTCCAATATGGACATTATATTTAGTCACTTACTCTTGCTGTTGATTAATGTTCCTTTGCTTTGAGCCTTTGAGCAATTGTTATAGTGTGACTTCAGCTCTCAAAGCATAAAATTGGATATAACACTAAAGAGCCACTATATAATATCATCTGTTTTCTGTCCATTGGGCTGATTTGCATGAACCAGCCCAGACTGACGTGGGAACGGAGTTTATAATGTTATAGTAGATTAAGAAGAATATGATACTGATGTTAAATGCAATTTATAAAGCAGAGGTTAAGTTATGTGAAGAAATGTGCCTTTAATAAATACATGCTGTTTCCTCTGTTCTTCTTCTGCATGAAAAACAGAGCAGAATTCCAGACAACATATGTATTTCTACATACCATTTTAAACAGTTTTTAATGCCTGCCCAATGTATACAAAGTGCCTATTTCACACAGAACATACTGCTCAGAAAGGCAGTAGTGAGCCCATAAACATTTGAGAAGAGTTTAGAGACTTAAACATAATGATAACAGTTCCAATAAACGACCAGAGGTTTAACACCAATTAAAGTTAATATTACTGGATTATGATAGTACCTAAAGTCCAGTCAAGCCAGAGCCCTTTTGTACATGACAGAAAACAGAAACAAAAGACACCACAAACATCTGATGCTCTTCTCCAGGAGTGCAATGAGGGTTTGAACCATCAAAAAAACAAGCACTCTTAATCCAAAGTGTCTGATCCAGCTCTGAGAAGCTCCCATTGTGATAAGCTGCTTAAGCAGAGGGATGCATGCTTGCCTCACACAGCACAGAGAAGATGAGCCCTTTCGAATGGTTAACTTGGCAGCTGAGCGCATGAGTTCATCTGGGATACCCCTGAAAACCATTTTCTTGCCCTGCAAAACACCTCTGCTCACTGCCTGATATCTGTCATAATGTACTATGTACACATTTCCATAGCCTGGCAGGGCTTTATCCTGCACTTGCTCTCACTTCTGACAGCCATGACAAAAACCATTAGCTGCACCTGAATTACAGTCACAACACAGAGATGTGAATGAGAGGTTGTAAGTCTTTGCAGTCTTGGACATGTTCAGCTGGATGGTTGGTACAAAGCAGGAAGCTTTGTCTTTCCAACTTGGATGTCACATC
This sequence comes from Forpus xanthops, assembly GCA_032466535.1. Taxonomy (NCBI): domain Eukaryota; kingdom Metazoa; phylum Chordata; class Aves; order Psittaciformes; family Psittacidae; genus Forpus; species Forpus xanthops. The sequence continues at coordinate 31,406 of JASSUY010028229.1, read as the reverse complement.
CAGTCTTGCAGAAGGCACTCTGAAAGAGTGGCCATTGTTTCTAGTGTACTTAATCTTCCCTTTTCCCTGGCACAGATGACTGGCACTGGATGCTAAAGGGATACAGGGCTAGGAACACACACCTTGAGTATGGATCTTATAAAGCAAAGAAACCCTAAAGACAAACCCATAGATTCTGAGNNNNCCAGTTGTGTGCATCATCCACCAGCAAGTTTTCCTCATTCTTTCAAGAGAAGTATTCAACATCCTCCTGTATTGAGGTGCTGAAGGGCTCATGTTGTGGAAATAAAGGTCTGCTTATAAACACCTGCACTCTAAAGAGATATAACCGTCCACTGGAATCAGAACATAACAGCTAGAGACTGGGAGAAAAACAGGGAAAGCTCAGCAATGTAAGAGAAGAAAACTCAACTGTCAAGCTCATGCTCCATTTGCTATATGGAGCAATCTTTACATAAGCCAGCAATTAATTAGAAACAATACAAATTTGTGGTAATGAAAAAAAACTAAAATGCAATAATTTCCAGTGAGAAATTTCATCCAGCTATTTCTTTAGCCAATAGTTCTGAAAGTGGTAAGACTGGAACCAGTAACAAATGGGGTTTGGCTATGTTTATGAACGGGAATCCTGTCTATATTTCATGGCCTGTATTAGGAAATGATGAGGCCTGCCAGAATATTAAGAAAAAAGCAGATGGGCCCCTGGGATTTTCTGTCATCCAAGTCCCTGTTATCACCAACTTAGTGCCATGCACACACCTCCCATGGGGCCCTTCTCTGTCTGAATGTGATGACAGTAACTGAGTTTCTTCCGATTAAGTGAGGAGCCCACAGCCGTGGGCAGCTTTAAGGCTGCTGAGAGGCTACATAACGACTCCCTGCAAAGGAGAACTATACCTACCAAAGGCTTTCCTGTCCTTTTCACATGTTTCTGTCCCACAGAATTAACAGCTGTTCAGCAGACGATCCTGTAATGTACAGCGCAAGCCAATGTACATGGTTTCTCTTTACATGTGCAATTTTGGTTTACAAAAGGCTGAGTTGGGATGCCTGCAGTCCCTGACTGCCTAGACAGTGCCAGTTCCAAGACAAAGCCTAAACATAAATCAAAACTTAGCCAAACACAAATTTTCAGAAGCCTTAGACAATAATCTGCAAAAAAAAAGGTATTTGACATTTATTTCTGCATTCTTATTGCTTGATTATGTAAAAACCCTTAGTTTTCACCCTAACCACAATATAAAATCTCTCTCCGCAACCATGAGGTCTAAGAACTTTATTTTATAAATGGAAGTAGAGACTATCATATTTTCACCTATATCCAGAAATAGAAGTACTAAGAAAACCACCAAATATTCACAGATTCCTGATAAGATTACTGCAGCTCACAATGCTGGAAGATTACAAGTTGCAATACAAGTTAGGCCTGGGCTCCAGGCTTGCCTCTGGCTGACCTTGTGAGTTCACATCTCAGGAAAATCAGATTAATACGAGCCATGCATATCAGGAAATGGGCTATGTGGGGTATATGGGGCTCTCCATACACTCAATATGTGGCACACAGACAGTACTATATGTCATTTAAAGCTTGAATCCATTTGTAACACCCATAGCTTAGTACAAAACTGCTTTACAACTCTTCTCTGAAAAAACTCTTCCCTACATAGGGGCTAAAAAGGTATAAGGTGAAACAGAATCATATATGATTCTAATTTTCCACAATTCCTTCTCTCTTCCCCACAATTAATTTTCAACTTATTCCATTGCATGCCATTCTCAGCATCCGCTCACCATCCCTCCGAAGCAATTTTCCTGCTTAAATGGTACTAAAATAATGTTAAAAATATTTTATTTAATTTCTTATTATCAGATTATAGCTCACATGTGAATCAAAATTGCATTAAAGGTCTGATCCTGCCACCCTTGAAATCAGCTGTGGTTTTATTCAATGAAACTGAAAGATCTCTCTCCCAGTGAGCCATAACTCCAGGTCTGGTGATGACCATTTATTATTCATAAGTACAGTCTGGGACAGGCTGATGAATGACCCCTAACCATTCCACTCAATTTCAAAAGGGGAAAGAACCAGAATGGACTGATTAATGGCTCCAGCAATCTCAGGTCTTGCTAACCTTACCTTTACAGGGATAGGGAAATGCCTGATGGGTATAATATTTATATAACAAAGCAATTACCTCTGTAATATGGATTGTTTCAGAATGCATTCAGTCTAGTTCAATGTAGTGAGCCTGTGAAAGACCTCATCTGACATAACATGTAAAATTGATAAATGGAGGTTTGCACTGTCCAGTTTGCTTACAAAATGCAAGCAGAGATGATTTGGATGACAAACCCGACACCAGCTTTTGCTGCAGAGGGCTGTGCCCAAAGGGAATTAATGTTCCTTTGACTTAAGTGAAAGTGCTGCTTTAAAGCGACAAGAAATGGTGAGATTACTGGCCAGGGTGTGAGAACTACTTAACACTGACAAAGTAGGAAGTAGCCTGAATAACTGGATTATCCATACCTTAGCTAGCCAGTAAAAGCCTGGATCCAGATACATCTATCTGTCTGGGTAGCTGGTTAAATGTCCTGAATGATGTTGAAATAATCCAGTAAAGCCACAAAATTACTCGTGAGAGGGCACAACTCAAAAAGGCAGGAATGAAGAAGCCAATGGTTATGAGAAGTCTCCAGTGACTCAAACAGGCTGCAAAGCAAAGATTACTAAATTCAGCAAAAGAAGGGGAAAGCAAAGACAAGGAAGTTCTGCTCTGTAGAGGACAGCAAAGCACTACTGTTGGGAGCGTGCAAAAAGGAAAGATAGCACTGGATGAAAAGCAGGAGCTGAAACAGCCCATAAGATGCTTGGCTGCAGGAGAAAAGCCATTATAATCTGGCAGTATCTGGTAGTGATATGAGGCAGCATCAGCTTTCAGCATAGATGACTGGTGTTCCAGCTCAGTGCAGCACAGCAGAGCAGAGCAGAGCACAGCACAGCTGGGTGGCCACTGCCCTGCTTCTCTCTTCAGCTGTGGGGTGGGTGCCTGCAGGGAGAGGGCAGCCTTCCCTTTCAAAACTGACCTGTTACCTGAAAAGCTTTCAGCTGGCTTTAAAAAAGGATCATGGTGCCTTCTGCTACAGGATGTTCTCTAGGTGGGGAGTGGGGAATGGCTGGTCCAGTTGCATATGGCATTTGTACCTCATCTCTCCAAGAGCCACCCTCCCATGCTTGTTCCCATCCTTCACATCCCTTGGGTAATGAGAGTGAAGCGCATAACAGCGGTGACCTACTTCCAGCCTCTTTCCTCAAGGAAGCTGTCTCATTGAAAGCTCTCCATGAGCCCAGTTCAGTCTCAGAAATGCAAACAAAGCAGAAATGTAAGATCCCAAATGGCTGGCAGGATGCTCTGAACACCTGTGAGTGGTCGACAGGTACCTGAGTGAACTGGGCCCACTAAGAAATGCAGGAAACAGGACACTAATTTCACAGACTGTTTCAGGAAATCCTGGAAGGAGAAACAGCTTCTCCTCCTGCAGGCAGACCCCTGCGGACATAAAGCTCTTCACCCTCCATGAGCTCTATGCTGGACTGACATCTAACACAACAGAAGTTGCAGCAAAGCAGGTCATTTAAGAATTGCAGCAAACCTTGTCAAAATCTGGATTTATGGCAGAGAATCAGTGATAGTAAACCAAAGAGGAGAAGCAGAATGATAAAAACAGAACATTCAGCAAAAAAAAAAAAAACCAAATACACTTTTAAGTGATCTCAGCTGCAACAACTAACATGCACCAGCTGTTACAAGGTGCAAACTGAAAATCTTGGGCAGACCAACAACTTGAGCAGTTCTGCTCAATTAGGAACAGGGCTGCACTTAAGATGTGTGCCAGTAGATAGTGTGTTTATTTTAACCAACTAGTTACCTGAACATAGCTAGAGCTCCCTTTAGCACTGCTGCTTTGTTTTCAGCCCATATTTCTTGCTGAACAGGCTTTACTTTTACCCTCTGAAGTTTTCCTTCTTTCTATTTTATCCCCTTGTGAAAAGCCACAGTGAGGATCACTCTGACCAACATGATAGGAATGTTTTGGATCATTGAGTGTAATATTCATATTTGCACTTCAAAGCATTGTGCTTTTGCAGTTAAATGAAATCCTGTGCTATCTCTTATAAGATGAGCAACAGAAATACCAGGATCTTTCCTCATATGCTGGCACAATACATCATCTCCAGGTTTACCTCTGCTGGCTTATGCCAGGTCCTGATTTACCTTAACAAATGTCCATGTTCCTAAGACCATGTGAAAGCAGCTGGAAGACTGTGGATTCCAGTGTCCTCTTGACATGCAGCTCTGCTTCAGAGACAGCTCAGCTCAGGCTCCAGTTCTTGGTTGTTTTCCCACTAGATNNNAGAATTTGTGAGACATCGTTTCATTTGCTTTTTATCTTACCATGGCTTGTTCAGCCCCTTTGCAATTAGACTTGTATATTTTTTTGGCTCAAAGTGGGATTTTTTTTTTTAAAGTAGGTCATGTGAAACATGAATGAGTTGCATCAAGTAGGCTTGGTGTAGCTCAATTGAACTTTTCAGCATTTGATACCACTACTCTGCATGCTACCCATTTACCACATTAGTGGGTACCGGGTACCCCCATCTCAACTAGTACTTCTTCAGAGAGAGACAGAGGGAAAAGGAGTCTTTCTCAGAGGAACTAGCAATTCATGGGAAGAGGTGGCAGAGAGGAGCCAAGAACCGGAATCCAAGATCTCCTTATACATGACTGCTGCGTGTCTTACCTGACACATCTCCTACATGACAGCCATGATAAGTCCAAAATATTTATCCTGACAGGCAGATACCAAATGATGGAGTTACTGACAATATATTCTTTTCTTCCTCTCCCTCAGAGAAGAGCAGCCTACTTAGTTCTTCAAATCAAGTAGCAGTATGACTCATGCACATCTTGAAATCCAACTTTTGCAGCTGATTGGTGACCAATGAGAAAGAAGTTGTGTGAATAATTCTATGAGGTAGCTCATCAGCTGATTGAATAAAATGCCTGAGAAGCAGAAGCACAAAACTTGAAAACTAAGGAACATGCTCCTACAAGGCACATTCAGAACTTCAAAACACACATACTTGTTGGACTTAAAGGACCAACAACAAACTTATATGTGAGGGCACTGAACTACTCGACTGACAAACAATTAAAGCATTCTTTCATCACAAATTATATTTTGTAGGATAATTTTTCTTACGCAGTATGTACAACAAAGGGGATGTGCTCACAGGAGTTGTATCAAACTCTTAGATTTCTGTTCCTGTAAGTTTTGGTCAGTATAGTTCCCTGAGTTTAGGGAGGTGTGGGCTGGACACCCCAGCGACACTGGACACCCTCAACTAGATCTGCCAAACTGATGCTGGGGACTTATTTCTGGGGCAGCAGAGGACTTCATCTTCACAAAAAGTGGCATTGAGTTGTATGGTTTTGGGTTTCCTAAATTCTGCATATGGGAATTCTGATGCTTACTATTTTGGATGGGAAGAAAAGACATCCATGATAAGAAACCGCTCTCTTATTTCAGACCTATCTCCACCTCTGGCCCTTTTGCAGAAGAATTACAACTCCACACATATATTTCAAGGTTGGTGCCATTCAGTTTCTGAGTCAGTTTGGCAAGTCCTCTATTTAAGAGGCATTAAATCTGTGTGAATTTATAGCTAACTGATTACACTCTCAAATGGAAGAGCACTCAAGATTTAATACTAACAGCTCCACTTCTCCTTTGCTTCTAAATGCACAAACCAATTTTTCCCAACATGGTGTCCAGCACAATTGTTACACTTGCAATTGTCTTAGTACCAGAAAGTCAGGAGAGACTCTGAGCTGCACTCAATTTCCTAATTGCCTCCTATCAGGGTTTCATGTTTACTTGAAATACCTGAAGGAAGCAACTCTAAGGCTGCTCTACAGGGTAACAGTT
>JASSUY010028229.1:14611-24994 GCA_032466535.1 Forpus xanthops | reverse complement strand
TCATTATGTCATTGAATTCAGTCACGGGAATATTAACATTTTCACACATGTAGGAACTCATCTTGTGAATGCAAAGCTCATTTATTACAGTAATTTCTTCAGAGGCTGTAGCATGCCCATTTTATAATGAGGCTTATAATAAGGACAGATTCTGAACTGGTGAAAGCATGCAAATTCACCCAAAATATGAAGTTCACAGCCAAGACTGTTTATTGCTGGAAATTAGGGTTGTATTTTTTCTTTTTTTTTTTTTTAATTATTTTTTTCCTTTTTTTTCTGGTGTCTTGAGTAATTTAAAATATAATGTAATAAGAGAAGCTTGGGGATTTTGTAAGCAGAGTGGCTTTTGATTGCTTATTCTAAACTCACTAATGACTGATAAGATTGAGTAATTTAAAGAGAAGGGCCATCTCCAAAGCCTCACTGCAGGATATATTAATACCTTTGAATGATGCTTGGATTATTGCATTGAAGCCTCAGGAAGAACTGACTATGCTCTCTCATCCTGTATAGCAGAATGAAACATAATTTAGACATAAATGTTAACCTAATAATGCTATGTAGTTATTGCATCATAATTAGAGCATTTTTATTTTGGAAATTAGCATGCTTAGAAAATGCAAACCACTCATGTTTATGAAACTCTCACCCCGTTTATGCTGCTAGTTGTGAGCACAGAAATAAACAAGCAGTTTTGGTCAGATATTCACAAAACTGTTAAGAGAAAATTAAATGGAATCAACTGCAGTTTTGAATGCATATTTGCAAATTATATTCCTTAAAACATCAACATCTAATTATCTGGGTCAGCAGAAGAGGGAGCTACATTTTTATTAAGAAGCAGCTCTTTTCACAGATGTCATAGCTGTGGTTGGTATTAAAATAAATAATGATAAAAAAAGAACTCTTGTTTTATTGAATTAGTAAGAGATGGTCTCCTTAGTGGCTGGAAAGAGAAAGCCCAGTAAAATGCTGCTTTAGAGCTTCCTGGAAAAGTGATGAATTTAGAGTTTCAAATAAAGTAAACGTACCAATTCAAATAAATTGATCTTTTCCACCACGTGAAAGCAGATATGTAGATATTAAAGATCTAATTCTCCTGAGTTTCATACCTACGTTGTCATTGGTATGATTGGTAAAGAAATGTTATAATTTGGCTTAATTCTTCTGGTGAAAAATCAAACCCTAAGTATATTTGAGTATCCTGTTGATGAAACATTTTTAAAACATTTTATTCTCACTCTTATTTGCAAGAACAAAGCAAATAAATTGATTCCATCTATTAACTTCCATTTGAAAGCTATAGGGCCAGGCTTTCTGCCCAATGAAAGCTGTGCCTTTGCCCTTATATAGATTTATACACTCAAGCACAGATTAGGGATGAAGTCAAGGACCCAGGGTAGTAAAGATGGACTGCTCAAAACTGATTTCATGTCCATCAAACAATGCCTATACCTTCCTGCTAATGAATACACAGAAATGCTCATATAGTGGCAGGAAGAAATCACAACTATCAGCATGCAGCAGGACCATGTGAGAAAGTTGCTCAGAGCACACTCAGTTCTGACTGTACAGTGGCTTACACTGTGCAGCAGGAGACAAGTAAACTACCCCATACCTACACAAGACAACCACTGGGTAACAGTGTGCACTTCTGGTTTATACACACAGGAGTTTTGGGAAGGGAAAGGAGGATAAAGGCCTGTAAAGTCTAAAGCAGATACAAGTACTGACAGCAGCAAGAAGAAAAACACATTATTGGCCCCATCATTGTAGAACAAAGATTTAACACATGAAACACAACCAGCCAAATGGCTGGGAAGTTCAACACCTGAAATTCCTGCTCTATCCAGACAGACCCTCACTATTTTCAAGCAAATCTCATGATATCTGAATGTTTGAAATGTACATGACTGAAGTAGAAATAGCAAGAAAGACCATAGAGCTGCCAGTATGAATTTAAAGCTCTTGAAAACATAACAAAGGAAAAGCTGATCTATAGTTTACCTTCCAAGTACGTATCAAGTACATGCAATGAGGCAAAATTGCACCCTGAAGGGTTAATTTGGTCCTGAATATCATGTGTCCATCATCTCTCTGCATGCAGTAAATGAATTCTATCCCACTCTATGCACAAGGGTCATATTTTTTTGTAAACTCCAGCAGATGAGTAGACAAATCTGCAGAGGGTTCTGCCAGTGAGTAAAGCATTTTCCAAGCCTGCAGTCCAGATCTACAGATTAGGGGATAAATGATGCCCAGTCACAATATCTGACCTCTGTAGAAAAAGCATGAGTTTGTTTTTCTCCATACAGTCACTGACATGTGATCAGCATATTATGCAGGACAAGATGATCTGGTCTGCAGACATCAGCTGGTGCAAGTACAGGCACCATGAATGCCTGTGTACAACACTTGGGCTGCCCTACATGGAGGCAGTGGGCCTCATGTGGTGGCTACACTTGCCCCATGCGTTCAGTGCAGTACCTGGTATGCTCCTATCCCCATTTGCAGACATAACACTGTCCACATACTCTACAGCTCCAGCTCTGAGCTGGACTGGGGCACGCAGGAGCTGCTGCTCTGTGGTAAGAGCACTTTTGCAAACAGCTGCAGCAGGGAGCAGTGCAGGAGCCTGCTGTATTCCTGTAACCAGGGACTTTCCATTATCTGAAGTGTTCCAGCTCCACTTCGCCTCATAAAACAGAGCTGTCTGTATTGCTAACCCTCAGCACTGTGGATAACCATAAAACAGGAGTCACACACAAATCACACCTAAATGCCTTCTGGGTTTTGAGCCTTTAAAGTTCATGTTTTCAGGCTCTTCTCCATAACCATAAGAAATAAAAAGTCTCTTTCTACATGAAAATTGGGATAATTTCCTCACCATTGGAATCCAGCAGCTAGAACCTTAAGGAAATAATGCAAGGCTGGGAGGCTGATGGTGCTTGGCTTCTGGCAGCCTGGGAAAGGTGAGGTATGAAGCCCTGAGATGTCTTGGGAGCACCTCTGAGGTTCCCTTTATGCTGGGGTTTGTGTGCACCACCATTAGCACAACAGTCTGAACTTTGCACCTCTGCATGCTACCCAGTGCTAGTTCAGATGGTCGAGTCTGAAGGCCAGCCAAGCTTTGACACAGATTCTGTCTGAGAAGCCCGTTGTGGTTACTTTGTCCATGCTATTGTCCACCTTACGCTCAATCTTGTTCTCCTGCGATTGAGCAAAACCCTCCCACTATACCCATTTTAAAATGGCTTTGTAATGAGAGCCTGTAATTTAATACAAGGTCCAATTAGGAGCTTTTCTTTATTGCTCTGTGAAACCATCCCTTCAGAAAGCCAAGAAACACATCCCATGAGGTATGAGACTCTAGCACTTGTAAGCAAATGGTCATCTTTTGGGTATGCATCTGGGTCATTATATAAACAAAGCACAAGCAACACAATAGGGCCACTGCCTTATTGTCTATGGGATGCTTTTAGGCAAATATTTCAGCTGCAGATGGTAAATACAGCTTCAAAGCATAATGATAAATCTAACTGTGAAATAGCTGAGTCAGGTGCATTTACTGAAGTGTGGTGAGTCAAACACCAATTACAGTGTGGTTGCACCAAGATTAGTTTTACATCTGACATATTGTAAACATGGGCTCAAGCTAGTGCCAAATGAATTTGATGAACCTCCATGACCTCCATCCATAGGCATTTTATCATGGCTAAAGAAGAAGGTGGAGAGAGATACAGAGCATGTTAGAAGATCTGCTGCTCATTTCTGAGAATCAGCACCAAGTTTTCCTGGAGCTCTGACTAAGTGGCTGCAAAGTTTAGTCACTCACAGGTGTTTTGCTGCCATCTGTCAACAGCTGATTATTGCAAACCTGTTTACTCAGTCTAGTGCTGTGAGAGAGAACTTGCTATCTTTGCTCAATCTCTCTATACAGCTCCTGAGCATCTTCCTCCAGAACCAAAGCACCCCAGGGCTTTGAGAAATTGCAATCCACATCCCTAGATGAGCTTCACAGCTGGCCCCTACCTCTATCAAGTTCCCAAGCTTCAATCCTGGCTCAGAGTCCTGAATTTTGGAGACTTAATTATAGCACTGTCATTCAGAGGAAAATCTTCACAGGCTGGGGTATTGCCATTACTTGCCAGTTGTATCCACACCCTGGTACTGATTACATGCATTACTGACCTCAGCTGAACCATGAGAACAATAAGGCTAGCCCTGGTCAGGAATCCTTCTGACAAAACCTGGTTTCACTAGAAAACACAGACGAGGATCTAACACGTTTACAAACACTTGCTGCACATACTGAGCTCCACATAACCCACCAGTGGGCTTCGGCTGTGCCTGGCAGCTCTCAGTGAGTGACCAAGAGACCCATGTGTCCAAGATCCATCAGCCTACAGAAGAAGCTAGCCTAGGTCCAGTATGGATGCTAATTTCTGCCTAAAGTGAAAAAAAGACTTTAGTATGTGCCAAAGGGCTTTGGAGAATACAGGAGCAAGTCCAGCACCATAGGGTTTGCAGAAGAATGTGGGTCTCTGCATGGCTTCCTTTTGCCATTGATGGAGTTGGACACTGAATATTTTTTACTTACACTTGTAGATAGAGAACACTTTAAAATCTTCCCCCAGCAGATTGACAACCTGGCCATAAAGAAGCAGCCTGATGTTTCTGACCACCACCACTGGATTTTTCCAATGTGAGCAGGATTTTATTAAATACATATTTAGAAGTTTCTATTTATAAATATTTATAAATATAAATTGTTGTTCAGGAAGACACCTAACTACTAATAGCATCTTCTTATCCGCAACCTTCAAACAGGGCATTCAGCCTAAGTAGAGGCACCACAGTTTTATTTCAACCTGATTATGTCTTTTTAGGTAGAGAAATTCTAATCTTGTTCAACAAGCATTTTGCAGAGTGAATGGGGTGATATGCTGGCCATCAGCTCTGTCAGAAGATACACATGCTGAATCTAAAAGTTTCCAGGATTTTGTTGTTTCTGCCACCCTGAATCACCTTTCTCATCAGTAGCATTAAAGCAAGTTAGCCATGAAGGAACTAAAAGCAGGAAAATAATTGACACCAACTCATCCCAGTGTTAGAAAGCAAGGTTCAGCATCACTGCACCTTCCCATACAGCACTATCCCTTTAGGAATACTTTCATTTGATTAGACTGATCCATTGGCTCCTCGTCCATATTACCTAACCCTCAAACCATTATGTCCTATTGAAAATAATTGGTAATGACAGTTTTGGGTTTAATATTTAATACAGTGGCTAAATGGAATTGTACTTTTTGTGGTTATAGTTTCCATTGACTAATAAGCAAGTTGAGAGCAAAATGCATTTTTCTTCAGCTATTATGCTAGCAAAAAGCTAAACACCATGTTACTCATAATAACCTTAAACATTTTCAGAGAAACAGTTCTCAAGGCCAAGTCAAATATTACACTGATTTGTGGTTTACTTATTTTCCTTCTTATTACTGGAGGACTGTCTTTTTACTAGCTGTAAGGAATGCCCAAGGTGGATGGACTGACAGGCATTCCTTTGCATGTCAGGCCAACTTCCCAGCACCCCTTCACACAACTCCTGGTGCACGGGCTCCTCCTGCTTGTGCAGCTGCAGGAGCAGGGTACAGAGTCCTCTGAATGCCTCTGCCTATTCCCATGGCAGATCCTGTGTCCTTGGCCATGCCAGCTTTGCTTCACGACAGTGACTTGGGCTGGGTTGGAAAAGCCTTCAAGGAAAAGGAGATGGGACCTTCCTCATCCAAAGCTGCCATATTGTGACAGTGCCATCTCAAAGAAATCTTCTGCACTTTGCTCTCTTTTCTGCTCAACAGAATCATAGAATCATAGAATAGTTAGGGTTGGAAAGGTCCTTAAGATCATTTAGTTCCAACCCCCCTGCTATGGGCAGAGACATTGATGAAGAGCAGGGCTTGAGTGGCTCTGAGATATCTTAAAGTAATGACAAACATATGGAGGTTTGTCCTGCAAGGGCTCACACACCTGTACAAATTTTGGGTCAGGTTACCTGGTGTCTCGCCAGTAACTTCAAAAGAGTTTTATTTATTTACTCTAGCCAAGAATTTGGTGCTCTATTTTTTAATCTGCCCACATCTTTCACCTCCTCCTGTAGCTCTTGTTCTCCCAGGGCTTTTTTTTGCCATTAACACTCCCAGTTCTGGATGATTATTACATTAACAGGGATTCCAGCTGAGGGTGGGGCTCACTCCTAGCATATTAGTCAGTGTGGATCTCCACTCCCCCATGGCTTGGTTCCCACCAGTATCAGAGCAGGCTTGTACATACTGCAGCGACTGCTGTGATTTACTGGAAAGAGATCTCTCACATGTCATTCATAACCTGAGCAGATGAGACAGAAATGACACATAAGTGTCTGAATTACAGAAAAAAAACTGACATTCACTAAACTTTCTGTATTTTACCAGTGCCGCCTGTTGCTTCTGCTAACCTTTCCTGCTTGCTTCTATGGGCTGAGCTTTTGCATATCACCTTGAATGCAGAAAACTCTAGACTATATACAATCAGAAGCACACTCCAAGGACCAGATCCTTCAAAAACTTGAACAGCTCTCCAGATGTGCTAACTGCCTGTTCTCTATAATTTTATTTTGTATCTATACTCAGCCTCAGACCCTGAATTCTTAGAAAAGAATTCTCCAGCACCAAAAAAATTAGTACTGAAATTTGGTTTTACAAATTCTTCATCACATTAATATAGAAATGATTTCAGAAGTAGCATAGCAGCATGCATCCTTTCAGAAATAAGTCTCCTAATTCCATAGGACACATTTCAACTGTATCTCAGATTTATTGACAAATAACTCATACCCCTTAGAACACAGCTGTCCTTTATTCAACCTCTACTTTAGGAGTACATCCAACGAACTTCCTGAACTAGATGGTCAAGCAAGGTTAGCTTCAGAAATCCTAAGGTGGGAGAAGAAAGTGATTTTTTATCATTGAAATGTCTAAGGCCTCACATTATAACAGAATGATCAATTTACCAAAAAGGGAAATAAGATTGCTGGGTGGACCCAATGCTTAAAACAGACTCAGTATAGTTTTTGAACTTATTTAGAGGCACGATGGAGAAACACAGCTTTGTTTCCATTTATAAATGTTCAAAATGACAACCCGAAGTTAGGACTTGACAAGTGCCAGGCTGACTTACTTGGTAACAGAAGGACCATATTCTTAGCTGAAACATAGGTACGCCACAGGCAGTCAACCTGCCCCAGCTGACCGCAAAGTTGGCTGGAGAAAACCAAGATGCAAAAATGCCTTATGAGGTCCATTTGGTGTTCATCTGGGGTATGATTCTCCCAAATACACCTGTACCTCACCAGTGATGCCCACAGACTCACACTGGGGTAGCATTTTGAATTTATTTTGCCCTGATATCAAACAATGACTCCCCCTACGTACAGTTCTCAAGAAGGAAAATAAGAAACATTTGAGACTATTCCTTCAGTGTCAAACATTGCAGATTGTGATAGGTTAATCAACAATTCCCAATAAATTTCTTAGAAATTTCTTCTAGTTGGACATAAAGCTGTGTAATTAAATTGCAGGGGCTGAAAGAGAAAACCCGTGAGAAGCCACTGATATTTCTCTTTCAGAAGCAACTGTAGTTACTTCCCTGAATTTTGCTGAAAATTGGGGTTTCTCATTGTCAACCTCCCCAGGATATGTGTCACCCCCATGGAAGCCCTGTGAGCCCCTAGACCAGCTGCATGGGATCTGGGCCTTTGGTGGCAAGCCCTGCTCCTACTGCTCCCTGTTTGCTATCAGCACCTGTGATAATGCCAGTGCTTCTGTGCCACAAAGCACAGTGGCAGCAGCAACAGGGGTGACCGGCTACTCTCCAGGCAGGCTCAATTGCTCCATGTGTGCTGAGAACTCCCAAAAGCTGTGTGCAGTTAGTGACTTCTTAAGAATTCCTTCATTGTAAAGCCATGTAAAATAGATACAGTCAGGAACTGAAATAATTCATAAGTATAATTATTATATCTTTCATTTTTACCTGTTCACAGAGGGAAATGCACCTTGTGCACCATATAAATCCAATTTAAGCTCTGAGAATAGGCTCTAAGTAGGACTTAAGTAGTACAGAGGCTGTTAGGCTGACCCTCTACACTGGGGTTAATTTAATCCAAAAGCTTTTCCAAGAGATAAGGAAACAATCTTTCATGTACAAAGTGCTTGAGGAAACCAAGAAACAGTAAAAGAATCTCCCTGCTTTGAAAGCTTTGTATCTCACCTCACCACTCAATAGAGAGATGTGTTGTGTTGACGTACTCTAGATTATACCTTAGCCAAACAGTGAAGTTAAAAGGAAGCAGGATCCTTTGACACTGTTTTAGACAACCCGTAATATGGCACTATCATTAAACGAAGTTTACAAAAGGCTTCTATTTACATGTCTGCAGAAAATAGAATGGGGTGCAGGATGCCGACTGCAGTGTAAATGTTAACTGAGGGACTGAACGGCACTCTCTTGGGGTGCAGAAAACCTACTGCAAACAGAAACAGGAGAAAATAGCCTTGCTGTCCAAAGCAGCCCTGCATCTTCACAGCAGGCTAGCTTTTGATGAAACCAGAATATCCCTTATTACTGAACAACTCAGTCATGCTACAGGAATGAAGGGCAAGATTAATGGGAGATATCTGGCAATTCAAAAGATGGCTGTGAAAAGGTAGCTCAGTGCTGAAAGAACAAGAGACAGGCCTAGACATAACTCAGCCTCTCTGCTGGCTGCTTCCAGAAAACAGATCTAGAACTGGTACTTTGAAGTTAAAAGAGGTGGCAATGAATATCTTGGAGTACTTTGGAAATCAAATGTTATTTTCATGGCAAAACCTCGCTTTGTTTTTCACACCTGGACCATTATGTGTGTGTGAAATTCTATTGAGTTTGCATTGGAAAGGTGGGGCTTGGCTACAGGCAAGTGAATCCACATCTGTTTGGCTTCTGGGGTGGTTTGGAAATGGGAGGGGAGAGGAAATCTTAATTCCAAACAATTTTCTGGATAAAGAAGAAGAAAATGCCTTTCAGCAGGTGACAGATGAATTCAGGTGCATATTAATTACTTTTAATTTCAATATCAAAACCCTCAGAATAGTACTGGTATCTAGAATATGACCAGCAAGGATCAAGATACCAAGCTTAGATTATTTACTGACCATGGCTATTTTGGGTAGTGCTGTGTCCTTATTTCCTCTGGCTTCCAAAAACATTGCCAACAAGGCTGTGCATAAAGACCCTTGTAGAGGTCAATGCTACTTGTGACTTTACTGTTTGTAACCAAATGGTTTTAGCCACAAATAACCCTAAAATGACCTCCATTCATGACTAATCTAGGGATGAATTGGAAGTGGTGCCTTTGAGGAGAAAGCGTGCACCAGCTTGTGCTTCCCCACTGCTGTCAGTAAGGCCAGGCCACTTTACAGCCACTGTAGCGCTTGCCCCTATTCATTATATGGAAGTTTGGAATGCCAGGGTTTGTACTTCACCCAAGATTTTCCAGTTTGACCTATTTGCAAGTTTAGACATCCCTCTGAGAGATAAAATTGAATGTTTTATTCTATTATGTAGCTATTAAGACCCAGCCCTGCAAAGATCTGCTGTGACCAGCTTTCCTCAGAGGAGCACTTCTCTGCAAGGCCTTTGCATCATAGATGTGCTGTGTCACAAGCTCGGGTATTATGTGCAGCCGCGCATTGTCATTAACCACTCTTTAGTAGGCAATAGGGTGAAACGTGTCAGTGAACCATAAACCCAGACTGATTTAGAAGATAAATTGTAATGGCCCAGGAGTAGCTGTTGCAGGCTTTCCTGTCAATACTTCACCCTTAAAAAAAATCCCTAAATACTTGCTAATACTATCAGATGTAATGGCTGTCAATAACATGCAGTTTAAATTGTCCCCAAACACATTACATAATCTGCAGTTAAAATGTCCATCTTGCCAATATTTGAGGGAGCCACAGCAAGTGGCCCTGTCACCTCTGGAACACTCCTGGGAGCAATGCTCCTCCTTGCTTTTCCACATTAACCCTTCCTCATTGCCTGAACCCACTTCTTACTAAACTCAAGACACAAGAGGCAGAAACTTTGGGTGTAGCTGCATGACACATCAGGTCCAGTGGCAAAGCTGGTGTCAGTTGTTCTTTTTCCCTCTTCTACAGACAAGGGTGATTTTCAAGCAGCATCATTCTGATGATGCAGACTGTAGTGTGGCCATGTTAATGGTGACGAGCCATGAAACTGGGGTGGAAATGAATGGGAAGGAGCAACCCATTGGGGTAGAGACATCTTGCAGCAGTTTCTTGGCCAAGT
>JASSUY010028228.1:65430-78299 GCA_032466535.1 Forpus xanthops | reverse complement strand
CCTCACTTCTCCGCTCCCAAACTTCAAGCGTGGAAAGTTTACACCAGTATGTGTTCTACCAAGCAGAGAGGCAGATGAGCTAAATCTAGATCAAAGGCAGGTGGTCTTACAGACCAGCCAGCTTCTCCCCCCTCCATTCCCATTAAGAACAAGAGGGGCCATGCTGCCTCAGCTGTCCTTACAAGCTGTGGAGTGGATCAAGATCAAGTGTCCTACCCTTCACAGTCTCAACAGCACGAACATTTTCTCCCAGGACTTCCAGAAGGGCTATATCTTCAAAAGGACTCCCCTCCTTCAGGCTGTACCTCTTGCGGTCAGCCTTGCGCCGGTTCTTTGAGGATCGTCTGAAAAGGAGTATGCTTAATTACACCATGCACAACAGGATCAGCTGTATCAGGGTAAGTCTGAAGGAACATTAACTTGTTACTCAAGTTACTTATAACTCTCTCCCAATATCAGGGAACTGCATGTAAGCTTATACACCTTTGTGTTAATGTTTATGTCCCTACTCAACCAATATTCTTTGTGGTGTGAAGCACAAGTAGTTAGGCTGTTTCTTTACTACAAAAAGGACTGATCTATGTTCTAGCAAAGTTAAAGCACTGGTCTAAGCACAAAGCAGGGTATACTGTTTGGCAGTAGTCACTATCAGGCAAAGCTGAGCTCTATTTAAAGCTATTTGGTGCCAGGGTCTGTGCTTGCCTGCGCACATTTTCATTTCTGCTATCTCCACAAACTATGCACTGATACAGCTCCTGGCCATTATCACAGGAAAGCAATTTCTAATCATAGTCCAGTATTAGTTGCATGATGTCCCCAAACGATCAAAATGCTCTGACATAGGCATGCTGAATACTGAGGTTGTGTTCTGCTCCTTTTTTTTTATCTGGGACATAGAAAGTGTCCTAATCAGCTCAGAGTTTCCCACAGCTGTATTGTTTCACGTTTCAGCTAGGGAATTCAGAAGCAGTCCCACAGACTACAGCAGCCCCTAGCACACCCTGCCCCACACTGCAGCTCAAATTCTTAGGAGCACTCAAAAGCAACAGACACCCACTGCAGGAAGACATTGGCATGATTATTTAGCAGTAACTCCCACCCATTAAAGCAGAAAACCTGTGGCAAAGAGCACAGGGGGTGCGCATGAGCTGTTAATGTTTGAGGTACTCTGCCCATATTCTGCGTCAAGCTTCCTGCAGACAGCTACTCTGGCAACATGCCACACTCACAGAGCCAGCTCCTGCTCAGAGTCTTGTGCACAGCTCCTCTGCTGGCCACTCAGTTGTTGCACTAAGTAGCTTCTGCCATTTTCTGCTCTCTCCCTTCCAACAAGAGTCAAAATAACCATGACATGCCCGTAATTAATGCAGCTTCAAGGCACGGCAGGGGGGTTGGAACTAGATGATCTTAAGGTCCTTTCCAACCCTAACTATTCTATGATTCTGTGCACAGCTGCGAGGAGGACCATGCCAAGTATGAGCAAGCTGCCCTCCTAAATGCTGATGCCAGCGCAGCTACTACCTAATTTGAAAGCAGGCACTTACACTGATATCCTTGAATTGCTATGTGAATATTTGCTGTTCATGTCGCTGGCTGTCACAACACTGCTTGTTTCAGATAAAAGATCCAATTCTGGGCAATTTGGCATTTCATAATCTGCAAAACATATTAACAACTGTCACAGTATCAAAAAGAATTAGTTATTCCAAGCTTTGTCTCTGGGTAATGCAGCTTGTTGGAAGAGCAGCCTGTGTAGATTCATTCTACCTGCTGGTCTTACAGTTCTCAAACCCACTCAGCTAGCATGCAAGAGAAATAGCAATTGTACTGTTTAATATCACGGTCCCTGTTGGGGCCTGTAATATTAAGAAGCACAATCAGAGGGATGACAGCCTCATTGCAGCAAATCTGGACCAGGGCAAAGCATTCTGCTTTCAGAACACTTCTCTAAGCCTGCAGGAGCTGTCAGGTGAATATATTTGGTAGGTACTCAGCACAAAGGACATGCTGAGCACTGTCTGACCCAGCCAAACTGACACTGTGGCAATAACACTAAATTGTTCTGAAGAACTCTCAGGTGTTTTGATCTCATGAAGCTGTGACATAGCACTGAGAATAAAGCAGTCTTTACAGAATGTGCAAGGTCGAACAATAACAGTCCAACTATGGTGTGAAGAGGGGTGAGGAGAATGCTGTTCTACTATTGCAGATATCAACACAGCTACAAGAGAGTACAGCTCCTTCAGGGCAAATGGAACCTAGGACAGAAAAGATTATCAGTTACTTCTGCAGGAGAAAGTGGTATGCATTTCAATACCTACCCTGCAGGCTCTCACAAGCCTTCTCCTTCAGTTCTCGGACTACCTGCAGGCGACTCTTATGGCGAAGAAATGCTGCCTTCTGAGAAGACAGGAAGATCAGCTGACTCTTCTGAGCTGCTCAGTAAGAAAATCAAAACATGAACATGTGTGCAAGAGGAGAAAAATGCTATTTTTTACACAAGAAGTTTGAAGGAGCATAGTCCTTTGGCAAGCTCAGAAGTCAGGTGCAAAGCACACAACAGGACTGAAGTGGAAGGAAATTCAAAGATTGTAATATAGGAATCCACCAAACAAGATGCTCCTGGATGCAGAGTGAATTAATCTGCCAGACAAGCATTTTATAGAGTAAAAATCTGTTTCTGATATAAGGAGAGCCAAAAGATCTATGTCCAAATCTCTCTACATTAATTAGGTTTGAATTAAAGGAAATGTTTTACACACCACTCAAAAAAGCTAGTAGGACAGTTAGCTCTTTTCTTAGTTCATAGCTCCACTGCCACATATGCTCTGGACTAAGGACTATCCTGCTTATTTATGGGCATGCAGACCACGACACCTTAGCAGTTTGTGACTGTGAGGTCTGGAAAAGCTCAGAAGGAGCCTGACTAAGCTGAAAAAAACCCATGACACTGCTGGGCTTCAAGCTGCATTGTGGAGAGCCAAATGCAGCTAAGTGTGCGTCATGAAGCAAAATCAAAGCATCCTTCTATATGGCTTTCAGTACAGGAGCACTGTGAGTGACTTCCCACAGACCCAGTAAAGACCTTCTTCAGCCTCTATAGCACATGTAAGCCTCAGGTTCTTGCACAGATTCACCTTCCAGAATAGCAGGTTTGAAGTTGGTCTCCAGGATATCCAGTCTGCCATACTTATGAATCTGAATCAGAGAAAGGAAACAAGGTATTATTTAAGGATCTAACCCAGACCCCATCCCTCTGTTCTTGCACTCTAAAGAAATATTTCCACTCTGGTTCTTGTGCTCTGAAATGCCTTACCAGTCTTAAAGCCTCTTCCCAGAGAGCCCCTTCTAAGAGCAGAAGAAGAGCCTCCTCATAGTCCTAGAAGGACAAAGCAACCATGTACTGCTACTGATACTAATAACACACATTCAGGTAGCAACTACTCAAATGCATATTCCTACACAGCAGTATCATTGTCACGACAGGAAAACACTACTCGCTACTGTGCCAGCTACTCTCAAGTGCTAACATGAAGAAAAACCCCAAAAAACCAAAACCCCAAACCCAAAAAACAATGTTACTTCTCCTAAACTGATGGGAAATCCCTTTGGAACTCTGTCTTCATTACTCCAGTCATCACGCTTCAGTTCTCTAAGACAAAATCTTTTCATACCAAAGCTTTATAAAGGAAAAACCCAGGGACATTGTATCCAGGACCACTCTACTCACTGCAGCTCCTGGGCCTACTCTGCCCACCCCGAGAGAGTTCATGGCAGACAGTTTTGCTGTCACTATGCATGGAGACAAATGTGGCCAGAAAAATAGAGAAAACAAATAGGGTATTACTTGGGCACAGACAGGAGTGTGATTATTACCTCAGTGTACTGCTCCAGGAGTATGGCAGCCTCTGCATGTTTTCTTTGTTCAACCAGTTTTCCTACAAGAAAAGATGGAGTTCAGCTTCTCAGAAGCAGCTGTACTTTGTGCCACAAAACTACAAAGCAGAGGAAAATCCCACTCAGTGAGGCACTTTCTACCTGCTCACACACTTAATCTGCCAGGAAAAAGAACAGCTACCTGATGCTAAGAATTCATTAACTTGAGGATAATCAGCCAGTTGCTGGTGAAATTGCTGGTGCATGTCCCTTAAGGCCAGCTGGAGACTGTTTTCCTCTCAGTCTGAGACAGAAACAGTGAAGTAGAGGGCGTCACGATGTAAAGGAAAAATCTCTCCTAAAAGCTCCAGTGTATTTCATTCTTGCTATCTGCAGGAAACACTTTGCGCCCTTTCTGAGGTTAACGAAGGAGGCAACGTTAAATAGCAGCTCAGGAACTGGTTGCAAGGGAGAAGTGCAAGAAGCAGTTGGCATGAGGCAGCCAAGAAGACCACAGCTTAGCTTGGCAACTCCTGGGTGCCTACCAACTCAGCTCCAAGTTCTTTTTGTTCTTCTGAGAAACAAAGGTGACGTGCAATGACACAAAGCATTGGGAAAAGTAGGATTTTCATCCTCCCCCAAAGAATAAAGCTGCTGCAGACCAAGGTTTTCATTAAATTTCAGGAAAAATCAAACTGAACCAAAAGTTAACAGCAGCCAGTTTTGCTCTGCACACTTACTCAAGGCCTACCTGCCATGCTCCGTGCCAGGCTGGACAGCTTATCCTTTGTGTAACCAAGCCGTGTTGCCATGCAGAGGGCTTGCTGCCAGCTGCCACTGTCCTGAAAAGCATCAAGTGCTTTTGCAAAGACCCCAGCATGAGCAAATATCAGTGCAGCCTGTTCATATAGCTGCTTCTCAACCAAGTACTCTCCATATGCATCACTGATATCCTGCAAGAAAGGGACAAAAGAGAAATGTGAGATCAGCTGTAGAGCCCATTAGTATAAATAAAGTATATTCAGTATACTTTATTAGTATAAATAAAGTGCCCACCAAAAATAGCTTATTTCTCTCTTCACTCAAGGAACCTCCAGGCACAATGTTCCTACACATTTCAAACATCATATGACACCAATGATTAGCACATGAAGACATTTCACAGAGCTAAAGCAAGAGACATGGAGAGCTATCTAACTCTTCAAGCCAAAGGCTGGGTAAACTACATACTGCAGGAAATCAGCCCCTTTTTCCCCAGTCACATGAATGGTCTTTGTCAGAATGTCTCTCTGAACCAACTTACTCCAGGAGTCAAACAATGGCACAAGGGAGGATGCAAGCCCTGCAACTCTATAGGCACAGGCTGCTGTGTATTAATATCCTGAGCTTCACTATGCTATTCAAACCCCACAATCTTCATCAAGAACAGCTGGGTGGATTTGACTGGAAAAATACAAAAGGAATGAAGAAAGACTCCCAACAGGTCAGAGACAGGAACAGACCTCCCTTACGAGGAAAGTCCCTTCTGCTTTCACCATGTTGCAAATAGATAAGAGTTTTTGTACTTCTCCTCTTTACTTCTTCCTCTACTTTTTTCACAAAGGCTTGTGTGTTAAGTATTCACAAGATCCGAATTAAACTATATTAAATGCATTCATTTACATTTTACCTCAGCCTTCAGCAAGCTACAGTAATACACAGAAACCAACACAGGATACATTATAAGCTCTCGATCACTCTTCAAAATTGTCTTAACAAAGTGTCTCCACACAATCTGCAAGTGCCAAACAGAAAGTGGGTCTCACAAGGGTCAATGCAAGAAGTCTGTGGTAACACAAATTCTCCAGCACACCATAAGATGTGCAGCAGAAACCAGACACCTAGGTGCTCCCCTAGTCATGGGGTCAGACAAGTAACAGACATTCCTTCAATGACCACACCTCACAGGGTCAGCACTGAGAGTCATTCCTGCTATTACCTCAGAGGAAAACCTGAACAAAAAATAGCTGTTGTCTGATCCCTGCCCTCACTCAAGGTGCTGAGGACATGCAAACACATGTGTGAGAGAGTAAAAAGCTTGCACACTACAGTATAACATGCTTACACACCTTGTACTCCTGAGTGCTAGGGGGGTACAACTTCAAGGCCTCACGATACTGATTCTGATCCTTCACCAAATTCAGAAATTCAGAGAAGTGTTCAGGACCTGCAGAAACAATTTATTTTTCAAAGCACAGAGTTCTCATGGCTCCCAGCCAGCCTGAGTTCACTGCATCAAGAAGCATCTAGAGGTGTTTGGGTGGAAGAGTACAAAAGCACCTATTCTACTACTGAAAAATAAAGGTGTTCACTTCCTTGAGGCTTGCTCCACTTCTGCCAGTGATATTACTGGGGATAAATCACCTACAACAGGAACAAACAAGACTCATGCTTCATGATCACAAAGCAGTAAACCTTCTCACTCCTGTCTCCCTGCACCATCCTATACTACATAAACAAGCAGCAGAAGTTAACCATGCATTACTAGAAGAGAAGATGACCTTGTACAACCTTTCTCTTTCTTCTATTTCCCCCGAAAGGTTCTTCAAAATTGAAACGTTTCACTGCAGAATTTCTCCTTACAGACAGTGCATGTGTAGGACACCTACCACATTTGCTGAGATGCCCAAGAGCTTTTGTATATCTCTTTAAGTATTTGTCTATTGTATATCTCTGATAATTTGTTTCCATCTTCCTGAGGGTATTTAAGATGGGCAAGTATTCTTTTGGATCCTGTAAAGAATAATGAAAACAGCAGTTGAACCAATCGGCCAAAATCTTATTTGCCCCCATCATCACTACCAGAATTTAATATTTGAAATCGTATAGTACACTAAGAGTGCCATCTCAAAGAATCCATTCAGCGTATGCACTCTTACCAAGAATGACCAACTTAAATTACCAGGTTCCCAAGAGGATTTCATGTATTAGTATGTATAAATTTGCAGCTGTAAAGCTGACCAATTTCCCTCACTACAGGGAATCCATTAACATGAATACAGTGTTTTAACTGACTTGACAGTAGCCTCTGCTGTAACACTAAGAAACTCTAAAGATTCTGATGGGTATTTCCATTCAGAGACTTGAAATTATACCTGCTGGAAGATAAAACATTATTATAATGGCCACTACCAAGTAAGAAAGAATGAAGAGTACAGAATTGGGAATGTAAGGTATGCAGTCACAACACTTCAGACCATAGTTGCTCCCTTCTTCTAAGCTATACTGCTGCGCTGCTCAAGAAGATCCCCATTTCACCTTGAACACAAGCATGTTTCCAAAGCTGTGCTCAGAATGTATTAAGGGACAGCAGAGACATGCCACCTTCCCAGCATCATCCC
The DNA here is from genome assembly GCA_032466535.1 of Forpus xanthops. NCBI lineage: Eukaryota > Metazoa > Chordata > Aves > Psittaciformes > Psittacidae > Forpus > Forpus xanthops. The sequence continues at coordinate 71,043 of JASSUY010028228.1, read as the reverse complement.
ATGCATACACAGGACTTCTGAGCCTGGGTGAAGAGCTATGACCATCAAAACACATGGGTTAATCCACAGACTTGACAAAGAACCTTTACGAAAGCAGAAAAATGGTTCCTTGGCTGGAACCGTAAGAAGACCTTTTGAGACTTTTCTGCCACCATGATGACTAAATCAAAGTCATATGTCCCCAGGGAATAATCATACAACTCATTGACATCGACAAGGAAAAGCAGGTACTTCAGTGCTTCTTCTGCACTCACGGCTTTGACATCCTGAGTATTATTTTCTGTAACAAGATAAGCATAGTGTCAGTACACCATCAGCAGCAGAACCCCACTCTGAGGGTGGGGATACAGTCAAGCACATTCTTGACACCAGATAGGGACCATCAAACCAACAGATCTTTTTGTCTTGCAGAAGGGTTTAATTTGCCTTTCCTGGGAAACTTCAAGGACCAGCCCAAGCATACTGACTTGTTCAGTGTTCAGCAGTGACAAGTCAGAAGTGTTAGCACAGAATAAAAGCAAAATATGCCAGCTTGAGATAACAGAACCCAGAATGGGAACCTCCTTTTCCATGCTGGAAGAACTGAAGTTCTGACTAAAAAAAGAGGAAACAGCTGTCTGCTGACATACTTGGATAAAAAGATGAGCTGAGGGCATGAATATCAGCGTATATGCTGCTTCTCCATTAACACACAGCTAGCTTCAAGTAAGTTTCTGTTTTCTGTCTGACTCCATGAACAGCCTCCTTAAAATAATTTTCAGTGTGAACCACGCTAACAATGAAAGCTCCTGCAAACCACCCACTTTCAAAACTTCTGAGTTCCTGATACAACACCTCGAAGATCATGAACTTTCTGGAGAGCAACTTCCAGTTCTGGAGGACTTTTCTTTACATGTGCTGTCAGTATTGATAGGCAGTATCTGAAGGGAACAGAAGCAGTAAATAAAAAAAAAAATAAGAATGCAGAAGCATTGCTTATTCTTGTTTTAGCACAGTTTGTGCAAGTCCTGGTTTGCATTTTATTAAAGAAACACAAACAAAACCAAACCCACAGCAATGCTACTCAGGTTTTTCAATCTTTTAAAGGAAAGCAGGAAAAATGGCAAGAGAACAGTATAACAGAACGTTTTTTTTTGCTCAGCATGCCCCCCAGTATGTCACAAGAATAGAGGTGTTTTGTTACCATGCCAGCCAGCATAATGGAGAGAGAATACCTCTCTCCGAAAGCTTGGATAGCTGGACACAGTCTTCCAAATCAAATATGGCATTAAAATGGTCTTTTCTTTTATAAAAGGAAAGCTTTGTAGAAAGCTATTTCCAACTTCATGTATTTCACACATACTATTTCAAAATAGCTTTCCTAGCTTAGGTGATGCTTTGTTTTCCAAAACGGTTTTCAAACAGGAATCTCTCTAATGGTTCTTTTACATACAATAAGAATATGCTCACTTTTGAGGGTCAATGTTTTCCATGGCAACTCTCATCGCATCACATATAAGGTTTACTTTTTTCTGATCAGGATGTTGGTATGATTGAGCCTTACTGCTACCATTCAGAGATGGGTACATAGTCTTTGTGAAATCTTCTTCTCTAAATAAAGACAGATTAACATGAATACCAGCATGGTCCATCACTTAGCCCAGCACAGAGGCAGTAACAATAAGAAACACAAATGTATGCAGAAAATAACTACACTACAAAATAGATCATATGTCATTCAGTACTGACACACAACCTGCCACACTACCAGAAAACTCTTTAGCATCTGTCATTCATCTCAACCGATTCTCAGCAAAACAGGCATTGAGGAAAAATAACCAAAAAGAAAAACAAACCAACAACAAACTGGTTAAAACAACTACTTTAGCTTGACAAAAGAGAGAAAGCAAGATCTTCAAGATACAGCTGTCTTCTACAAAATCCACTGGGGACATCCTGAGCACTTCTGAAAATTAAACCATTTGCTTTTATTTCTAAACAAAGACTCAAAGTCAGGTCAAAATTTAAAATACAACAGAATAGCCAAGTGATAGTTCCAGCTCCTAAACTTTATTTATTTCAGCAAGCTTGAAAAGTCCTGGAACAACCAATGTGCTAATGCCTCTTGACACTCAACCTTGGAGAAAGACGTCAGGGGACCTAAGTTGGGAATCTAAGCAAGCATCTTGGCCTCAGACTTCAGATAAGCAGTGCTGTCTTGCTTCTGCTTATGAGGCAACAGAACTTTTTTATGTTCACATTTATCCCAGTACAGCTATAATTAGAAGACAAGTCAAAACTGTCAGATGATATACTAATTCCTTGCTGGAAATATTTACTGGCTGTTTGCAAGCTGGAATTCCCCAAAAGACACACTGATTGTCCCTGAAACTATTGAGCATACTTGAGTCTTTATGACCCAACATTCCATGTTTCTGGCTGACTCCTTGGCACCCACACTGAAGAGCAGCATTGTCACAGCATTGTGACAAAATGATATACTGCCACTGATTTTATGCAAGCTTTCATGTGCAGAATTATACTCACTTCAGCTCTGTGAAAAACAAGTTGATGTAGTTCACAGTATCTATCTGCCTGATGAAGTTTTCTGCGTTTTCCAGAAATACCTGAAACAAGTGTTGCTACTGTTATTCCCAACGAGTACAGTAAGACGTTCTCTGAATGTACAAAGAAAGACTAAAACTGATCTGCCTGCATGAGGATACAGCAGCGCAGAGCAGCCACTTCTTCTGAAAGCAGAAATGACAGCACCACCTACTTGTTTGAGCTCACTGTTCAATGCCAATGGATTCCAGGCTAGACAGATATTGAAAATAACAGAATGGGGTATACTTGCTTTGGGATTGTGGTCATAGAGAAGATTGAGGTTGATTCGCAGCTTCCTCATACTCTGAAAAGCTTCCCTGAACATAAGCCTGGGGGAATGAGTCAAGAAGGATAATTCAGACAGTGGATAAGTGCAATATCCACAAATAAAGGCAACTGACTGGAGGTAAGCACAGATCCCCTGAGAAAGGAACAGCCTAGGCAATAAGCCATACAGACTGCCTTCCAGAAAAAAAAATGTGCAAGGTCAATCCTGTTCATTGCCAGCCTCTGCAGTGGGACAGACCAGCACACCAGGAAGCAGTGAAGGTTTTGCATTATTTATTTCCTCTCTTGAAAAAGCAAACATTTTCATTTACTGGACCTACTTGTGTTTCAGAAAAGCTTCAATGTAAATCAATCAAGTAAAATATGAGAAACAGCAAGCTCTGTCATGTAGTGACTGAAGTGTCTGGATAATAGAGCAGATGAAGATTTCTGCTATCCACACACACTCAGCACACTTATAAGCCCAGTGCTGGAGTGAGAGGCACTTGGTGCTGCTGAAAGCTGCATTTCCAGCTGGTAATGCCAGAAAGTTTAATTCTCACTGACAGCAAATTTCTTTGAATTTAGCTTTCTTCCCTTCTCCAGCACAACAGAACCAGGACAGCTAGCCTCTAACAGCTCAGACTGGGGGAAGAAAAACCACACTACATCAGCGCCATTTACCTGTCTAGCCACTTCCGAATCTGTGCAAGAACCAGAGCTCGGTGGTGAACAGTCTCCAGATTTCCTCTCGGCATCTACAAAACAAAATCCATGCAATTAATAATGTGTAGTTACTTCTGCTTACATTGAAGGCAAAGGGAGGACTAATCAAATTTCTAGGCCTGTCTGACACTTGCAGATGCATGGACCTGTTAAAAGAACGTGCGATTTCAATGACTGGAAAAACACCTGAAAATTTTCTCTGCCCAGAAACAGTTCTTTATCAGCGGCCTGAACTCTGCTCTATCAGGAAAGAACCAGAGCAATGTGATCAAGCGTTCAGATTAGACCTGCTTTCAGGAGGTTGGGCTGCACACCTCCAGCAATGTTATTCAAATGCCATTCTTCCCCATTCTCAAACCTTTGTTGGATCTAAGAGTGAGCCCTGCACTTCAGAAAAACTTAGCGCCAAGACTAACGGAGGGCTGCTAGCAAATACGACAAGTACTAAGAGGTGTGTCCAAGGTTCACCATGAGGCACGTATTGCGAGTGCCACAATATGTAGCATTATACTACCTCAACCATTAGAAATTTGAAGTATCTTCCCACTTGTACCTAGCTGCCTGTGCTGAATCTAACTCCCACAGGCAGGCCCAAAATTCCTTCACAGCTGGAGATTTGTGAGGTGCTGTGTCGTAGTGGTACAGGGCAGCAGTTCTGTAGCACTGCACACTGTTTGCACATTGGCCAGCTGTCCACTGAGAGCCTCATTAGGCTCCCTGACAGCAGACACGGACAGAGCACTGACCTGCAGCACAACCTTTGTGTCCTGGGGCACAACGGTGATGATACGGGAACCTCGCTCCACCTTGCGCAGGGTCTCACTGTTGGGTGCAGCAGAACTGCTCAGGCCAGCCTGAAGAGCTGAAGACAATATACTTATCAGCATACATGGCACACTGCAGCATAGTGCCCTAGTCAGGCTTTCCCATGTGGCCCAGCAAGGTCATACTGGATACACTGCGTCAATAACATGCCAGTGATCTTTAATAGTTCCAAGGGAGGAAGACCTTTTAGTCCTTAGTTCAGCTCTGCTGTATACAAAGTAGGACATAGAGGACATACACAAGATATGTTCTCTATACCATACTTTGTTATACAGGACATAGAATATATGTCCTCTACACAACAGGATCACAAAGCTCAACAGATGAAAGGAACATGGAAAAATGTAAAGCCCTAGCCAGCTGTCACCCTGCCTTTCTCAGGCTTCTCATACCTCTTATAGCCAGATGCCACCAGAAGCTCTTTCTACTGGAATCCTTTCTCTACCACACACCTGCAATACTGCATAGCCCTTTTTTTTTTTACTTTTTTGGACTTGGAGGGGAGGGAAAGAATGCAGGGCAAAGCTGCTGGAAATGGTGAAGGGATAACAGGACAAATCCTGCTCTCTGGGAAGGACATGTGACATACAAAACCAGTTCTCTGCGCTCCTTGCTCTCTAGTAGATACCTGAAAGCAGCTTTCTCCCTCCATCTCTTAAGCAGTTGTTCTGAGTGACCCAAATACAGCAGGCAGCAGGTTTAGATGTGAAAAAATGGGACTTGTGGTTCCCAGACAATGGCTATGAGCTGCCAGCAGCAGGCAGCCACACCTGGCATTTACCTTTCAGTGGCATGTTCTTCAAGCAGAAGCACTGACAGGTGTGGGAATTTGTGGTCACCAACAAAAACTCATTGTATGTTGCAAATGATGTGATGTTGGAAGCCACCTGTAGAAAAATGATGAAGTTCATCACTGTATGGAGTGCAACAGGAAAGCTGCCTTTGGCAGAGGAAAAAGGGACACAATGAGAAGCAAACACTTGGGTACCTCAGTATCGTTAACAATAAACCGGCATCGATCTGTAAGGCCCAAGACCACTTCCTGTAAATAAAAAGGATGACAAGTATAAGCTATGTGTCACAACCTCCAGGGTTGCACAACACTGACTAGCACTTAAGTGTCTTACAGTTATGTCATGGGTTCAGCAGCAGCAGTCATCTTTCCCCTTTAAACAGTAGCTGGTGTAGCGCTGTGTTTTGGATTTTCGG
>JASSUY010028228.1:0-19883 GCA_032466535.1 Forpus xanthops | reverse complement strand
CCCTCCAACAGATATCAGGGTGGTTGAAGTCCCCCATGAGAACGAGGGCCTGCGAGCATGAGGCTATTCCTATCTGTATCAAGTCAGATTTAATAGTAAACTAACGCGATTTCAGCACTAAACTAATCACAGCTTCTGGACAGTCCAGAGCATAAATAGAGAAGGCTCACACCTGATTGCAAAACCTTAACTAGATATACCCTCAACATGCTCTTTCTGAAAGAAAGACACACAGCAGGAAGTGTTTCTTCCCAAATTAAGACTCAGCTGAAACCGCAGATCCATTTAGCCTTCAGCACACACACTTATAACAAGTCTGGCATGTACTCAGGATTTAAATTACTTGCAACAGAAAACCTGATATCCCCTCCACCTCTCTCCATGCAACAGCTGCGGTTAAAGACCACACTTACTGTAAAGCAAGGCACATTCAGTACACTTATATTTGCAAATAATACAGATTTATCTCAAACAGATGGAAGAAAAACAAAGCTTCAGAAGGATATTTTGCATTTCAGTTATCTAAACAAACAAGCTCAGCATTAAACTATTCTTGTACCTGTTTTCGCTACTACATATTTTAAGTCACCATAGAACAGAAAAGTAACAGGTCTAGGCAATGTCACACCTTCAGATGGAAGTACTGGGGCCCTGCAACGATTCTCCTTCAGGAATTTTTGCCAAGATACTCATATTTAATTGGAATAGGAGTACTGGCCTCAGGAAGGGAAGCAGCTCTTGGGAGAAGAACTGGGTAATAAATTCCAGCTGCCCAGAATCACTGACATTTTCACAGATACAGAAAACACTTTCTGCAGAGACCCTGAAAAACATCTATCTAGCTGCATTGCTACAGGCCATCATCCCTCCACACTTCAAAGTAATTCGGCATTACATTACTGTATCATAAAGTCATTCACAAGCTGGAAATAACGTTAAAATATAATGATGTATACAGCCTACTGTAAGGCTACATCATGTAGTCAAAACACGGAGCCCCAAGGTATCAGAGCATCTATCTCCACACAAAAATCTTGAAGACCAGGAATGAGACTGTTAGAAGAGTTTAGGGCATGCCTTGCCTTTTTCAAGGGAATTATGAAACACAGGTTAAGATGCATCTTCCAATAACCCCTAACTTTTCTGTTGGGCGGCATCCTTCGGATTATCTGGCAAGACAGCAATAATTAAATAATCCAGATGTTCCTGGGTGTACAGTTGGTACATGACAGAAGGAGAAATAACCCCTGCAAAAAGCAGCAGAGCATTTGAAAGCAAGCAACTAGCATGCCATTCAAAAAAGAACTACCACTACTATTAGCCTTTCAAAACCCTTATTTACTAGAATCCAAACTATGTGACATAAAGCTCTGAGTCCTTAAGAAGAGAAGAAAAGCTTTCTTAGGTAATGCAGCAAGAAGCACACACTATTGGCACTGAACAAAAAGAAATAAAAAAGCAGTGTTTTTATGCACTTTGATATTATAGGCTTCCTCTATTTCCTCTCATAAGATCAGTATTTCTATAGGAAATTTAGAAGAGGTTTTAGCAATAGAATATCTAAGTGTCCCAAGCACAGCACCATAATATGAATTTTAGGCACATGCCAATGGTAATCTAACCCCTATATAAGCCATTATGCAACTACTATTGAAATATGACAGATATCCAAGCACGACAGTTTTCCTCTACCTCTTCCGGTTTAACCAGCATAAAAAAGTTCCTAAACCCTTTCATTTTTAAAGTGGACATTTTATGATCACTCAGGTATTCTTACATATTTTGTGCAAGCATTTTAGGCAGATGATATAAATGACCTGACCTTGAACAACATACATATTTAAGGAATAAGAGGGCACATTTTGCCTTTGACTAACAAAATTTCCTGTCTATGATTTTCCATAACCCAAATGATTCTTATGAATCACCAAAGAAGCTACACTAGGAGAAGCCTAAAAGTCACCAGTTGGGTGCATTAGAAAGTGCCCACCTATGGCAAATACAACACATCCCCTGATGAGTCTTCTCCATTCAACTTACTGAACATACAGCACAGAAGCAGCCTGATTTGCGCTGACCTAAGTTTTTTCACCATGATGCATTTTACTGTGTTTGATCCTTCACAAGATAAGTGCAGATTCATGCTAATATGAATAGCCACAACTCTCATTTCATCCTTTAGGACACTTCTAACGTTCTACTTGGCAATGGACAATTGTCAAATAACAGAATGGAAATCTGAAAAGGCAATAACTAAAGGCATTCCCAGCAACTCACATTTGAATAGCAGAACTGATTACCTTGCAATGAAAGACATCACACAAATTGACCCAGAATAAAGATAAGTGAATTTCGCTCTAGAAGTTAATGTTATCGACTGTCCCCATTTACCTGTTGTGGAAGTTCGCTGATTAGGTACTGAGCAAATTTTTGCAATTGGTCTCTTTGTAGCCGAGACAAGGACTCAGAAACAGGTGCTCGTAAACATACTGCAGATGCCTGAAGGAAGGAGATATGAACTGCCGTTAACAGGTCAGACTTAATGAAGCTGTGCTCACTGTAAGGATGAAGTGTCATGAACAGCAGCTATGCTGATGCATATCATGCTTGCTCTTGATGGACAATTTCTTTATTTTCCGTAATTATGTGGTGTGTTGCAGAGAAGATGCAAATAAGCTGTCTAGGCTTTATAAAAACCTTTTCAAAGAAACTGCTTTAACAGCTGTGCTTAAGATCTGTTATTGCTAGCAATTGCACAAATACCGGCAGGGATTTCACAAACAAACCTCTAAAATAGGACATCATTCTTGAAGCTTCTGGCAAACCCACCAGCTCTATGGGGGGGCTGTTTCACAGAATCAAAACCACCTCATTTATCTCAATAGAGGTTTTTTTTAATTCAATCTTAAAATCAATCTCTTTCTATATCATAGAACAACTTAAGATGATAAAAAAACCCCAACAAACACAAACAAAAAAACCCACAAAACAACACAGCAAACAAAACCACCAACAAAAACACACATCAAAACACTAGTTTCTTAATATTTTTCAGTGCACAGGGAAAAACACATTTGAATAACACCTACCTAAAATTTAAATTGGAAACAGGCAAGAGCAGTTAAACAATAAAGATGCTTCTGATATTGGGTTGTTTGCATAGAGCAATACACTTTGCCTTGTAACTTGCTAGTGTCAGCAGTCAGTACATACAAACATGAAAATCCCTTCACTAGCATTTTTCCAGTACAAGAAAGGACTGGAGGGAAAAGAATGATTTTCTACCTTACACAGGGTCCAAACTTTCTGAATGTATACACTACAAATGAAAATTGGTTTCCGATCCTCACTCTTTATACCCACATTTTAAAACTGGAACTAATAATTGAAAGCATAACACTTCTTTTTTTTGCCAACACTCCAGTCCTAAGTACAGAGCATATACCGATATTCTGATTATTTTAGAAGAGTATCCATTTTAGCATGTGTCTTGGGCTCAGTAGTAGCAGTCATTTTTCTCCTTCTTGGTAACTGGTGCAGCACTGTGTTTTTGTCTTTTGGCCTGGGAACAGCACTGACAACACCAACGTTTTGAGTTACTGCATAGAATGCTTAGGCTGACCAAGGACTTTCTGGGCCTCATGCTCTGCCAGGGAGGAGGAGAAGCCGGGAGGAAGCAGACACAGGACACCTGACCTAAACTAGCTAAAGAGGTATTCCATACCACAGCACATCATGCCCAGGATGTAAAACTGGAGGGCAGAGACCCGGAAGAGGGGGGTTTGCTGCTGGGTCGGGCTTGGTATTGGATGGTGAGCAGTTGCATTCTCTTCTCTTGTATTTCCCTTATCATTATTATTATTGGTGGCAGCAGCAGTGGTTTGTGTTATACCTTAGTTACTGAACCGTTCTTATCTCAACCTGTGGGAGTTGCATTCTTTCGATTCTCCTTCCCATCCCTCTGGGAGCAGGGGGGAAGAAAGAGAGGGGAGTGAGTCAGCAAACTGCCTGAGTTATGGCTTAAACCACTACAGCCTGTTACAATTGTCTATTATGAAGTATTAACAAGCTTCAGCAGGTTATTAGCACTTATTTAAGAATCTGGAGTTGACCATAAGCATGTTAGCTATAAAATATTGTATGACAGCAGAAAATCTTCTGTTCCTTTCAAGCACACAATTTTAATCCTTCCTTAAGATGTATTTCTCAGCTTCTCACAGTCTAAGGAAATTAATCCATATGCTAATTGTACCCTCAAATTGTGTATTTTATATTGCTTCTTGTCATGGGCTCAGCAGCAGCAGTCATTTTTCCCCTTTAAGTAGTAGCTGGTGTAGCACTGTGTTTTGGATTTTCGGCTTGGGAACAGTGCTGATAACACCAGTGTTTATAATTATGGCTTGGAGTGTTTTGGCTTGACCAAGGACTTTCCAAGTTTCATGCTCTGCCAGGGAGGAGGGAAGCCTGGAAGAAGCGGGGCGGAAGGAGAGACAGGACACCTGACCCGGGCTGACCAAGGAGGAAAAGTGCCTGTGCAGTGCCTGATCTCACCCCTCTGTTAACTATAGCCACATCTACAATGCAAGAGGAGTAGATCTGTGGAGCAAAAGATCTGCAGGCCTTTTGGATGTTTTGAGTCAGCTGATCCCATTAGCAGATGAGTGTTCTGGCTTCTGATCCTGGAATGATTTTAGTTTCATCTGCAGGGAATACCATCTGCATAGTCCATGACGGCCTTGCAGTGCAAACTGGAGTGCAGTAAATGGCAGCACTAAGGAGATGTGCTTCAAAAACATGCTTCCAGTCTGAACCAAATACTACTGCTGCACTTGCACCAATGGATTCGGTTCAGAATGTTGCCACTGATTTCCAAGACACTTTGCATTTGCCAAGCCCACAGGGTGAATAAATGGGCACAGAATCTCATTTCCCTGTCAAAGAAGGCATTGGTAGTCCTCCCACTTAGTTAGTATTAGTCAAAGACAGGCTAAGAACTGAAAAGAGCACAACTGACCCTGCTATTGCTCTTCTAAATGGTGAACTGATTTTAAAACTTGTGATGCTGCAGCAGAAAGCACTGGCTGTTGTGGCTGCAGCACCTGCCTTTGCTGTGCTCTCTTGCTGGTTTGTCATGCATGAGATAAATAGGGCCTGTTGTTAGAGAGCTCTGAAGTGCTTTAGGAGTTTTTCTAGAGAACAGAGCAATGCCAATTCTGGTTTAATCAGACAGTTAAAGAGAAAACCTTCAGTTGCAATTATAAAGCAATTCCACAGGCACTGAATGTGGAGAGCTCTCCATGTTCTGCTGTTCTGTGGGTCCTTGAGTGTTTTTTGCAGGCAGATGATGCTGCACGGGAGATGAAAGTACTCTGCAGCTATGGACTGCAGAGAAGATCTGATGCTGCCTGTCACCTTTCAAAGAACGAGGTTGTGCTGTTATTGCTCCCAGAAGAGTGGGGACCGCTTCCCTTTGCTCCATGGTTTATGAGTGGGAAACCCATGGCTGGTTCTTCTCTAGTCTATGGTTGTAGGTACCTGTGTCTTTTGCTGTCAGACCAATTTACTAACAGTGTGATACAGCTCCTGGAAGGGTGGTTACAGGGCCAGACTCTTCCTGGCAATGACAGTGTGACAAGGAGAAAAGGATGCAAGCTGCAGCTGAGGGAAGTAGGTCAGATGTGAGACAAAGCTGCATCTCCTGGCACCAGGCTGGTGGAGCTCCTCATCCTTGGGTTCTGAAGGCTCCATATCTGCCCTGATTTACAGCTATGGGCAGGTTGGTTGTGAGGTTGTCCTGGAGGCTCCAGAGACGAATGAGGTCCCCTCAGCTGTGTTCTCACATCTGTGCTTGTACTCTCCCACCTAGGCAGTCAGAGTTAGGGTACTGCCCAGCTCTGTGTTAGTTTCCATTTTTACCTCATTCATCAGACTCAATTTTCCCAGGTAGCTTCAGAGATGAGATCCTAAGGCCAGGCTTGCTCTTGCTCAACAGAATCCTATCACGTCCTGCAAGTGTTCAAATCTGGGTGGTCTGGGCAGTGCACACACCTTCAGTCCTGGGAGTGCCATTGCTTGAATCACATTAGATGTTAAGGGCTGTATCTTAGACATCAAGTGTAGCTTACAAACTTCTACAAAATTCAGGAGGAACACCTGCATTTGGTGTATTTCCACTGTCTTGCCATCTTGCTTCACTTCACATTTCCTAACATACCTGTGTCCTGGGGGCAGTCGCAGCTCCTCAGCTAGGCAGAATTGTTCAGGAAGAACCCTGGCTAGCCCATTGGAGCCCATTTGGGCTTCTGTGGGCAACTAATCAAAGTCTTGGGATTCTCTGAAGGTAGCCAGCCCCTCCAAGCCAGTGAATCTCAGCTTTTCTGCAAGGAAAGCCTCCTGTACGGTAGCCTTTAGCAGAGATACCTAATCTGCCAGATGTCCGCAAGTGTGCTTAAACCTCATGATAAAGAGCAGTAGATCAAATATCCCTATCTTCCTAAAGTATGTGTCTGGCTACTGAGACCCAGCTTCATCTTTTGAATGGGGAGTAAACTTTTTTTCCTGGAACTCAGAACCTGGTTTGGCCTTGAATAGCAGGAGTCTTCTTCCCATGAAATAAGAGAGCAAAAGCACAGTGCTCTGGTTTCAGGAGAAACTGCTGAGCTTGCAAAAGGTCAGGCTATGACCTTTTCGATGCTGCCTTTCTAACAAGAAATGTATCAATGTCTCTCAAAGTTTGTGCATTTCACCACTTCCTCTTTCTAATGATTTTTTTTTTTGCAGTGTGTGGGGTGGAGGAGGCTTCCAGTTTTGATTGTTCTTTGAACCAGGATTGTTGTATTTGCTTTTCTTTCGAAAGAGAGCAGGATCTCACCAGGGTAGAAGAGCTCTGTAAGGTGGAATTTGCCCTCCCATTGAATTCAGAAGCACATTATACTCACAAGGAAGTTGATAAGCAATAATATTTTCTTTGCTGCCCTGGTAACTGGCAGAATGAAAGAGGGTATTGTCTTTGGAGAATGTAGGCAGGGCTTTACCTTTCTGCTGGAGTATACAGGCTATCTTGGAAAGCTGCAGGTAAAACAGGGGAAGGAGGAGCTTGCTCTCCAGTGAGGCTGAGGTGGCTCCATCCTTTGCTTCAGTCACAATGCTCCCTGCCCTTTGTGGGAGCTCTGATAAGCCTAATGAAACCGAGTTGAGTTTCGGCATCATTTTGGGTCTCGCCAGCCTCTCTCACTCCCCTGACCCACTACTGCGTTACTTAAAGGCCATGTTGACTGAAGCCATTTGTGTCCTCAATGCATCATCTTTCTGCCAGAGCTTGTGGAGTAGAGGCACTGCATGAAGCTGATATGGGACGTGGTGAAGGGGGAGGCTGGACTGTCAGAAAATGGTGCTGTCACTGAGTGAAAGCATCCTGGAGGATTCCACTGTCCCCAGAGGAATACAAATGCTTGGTGAATACAAAAATCAGAGCAAAATGACTTTGTATTGACTGAGCGCAATGTTTTCCATACTCATTGGATGGTGGGCTGTGCTCTTCACCTGGATTTCTACTGATGTTGGCTTAAAAATATTCATGAAGCAACTTACGCAGCCTGGGGCACGTGTGTGCAGTGAGGTGGTGTTTCAATCCCTGAGCCTCAGTGAGGTGTGAACCTGCAGGAAGTGCAGCTCCAGGCACCACTGGCAGCAACAACAGTTATGTTGCCTCAGGAGCCTCAGGCTCCCTTGCTCCAGGGTATATCACTTGGGTTGCTCATGGGAAGAGAAATGCTTGTCTGGCCACTGCAGGGAAGTCAAAGGTCTGGCAGTAGATCCCTACATGGGCACCTCCCAGCCCCTCGGCTTCCTAAGCAGCCTGAATGTTTCCAGCCAGCTTTATGCCTCTCAAGAGGGGAAGACCAGCCCCACAAGAGTTTCAGTAACGGTAAACGTCAGCTTCTGCTCCTGATTTACACCAGCTCCCTGCAATGGCTCAAGCTAGAGAGTAAGAGATGGGCAAGAGAGCTACTCATCAGTGAAGGCTGTGGGGTTCTGGTGGGCAACAAGTTTGACCAGTCATCTGGGTCACTTTGCAAGCCCTGCAGCCTGGGCTTCTCCACAAGAATGTGGGCAGATGGGCTTCCCACATAGGCTGTGGGATCTCTATCTCTACCCGACTTCCAAACCCAGCTGGAGAGTCTGAGCAACGTGACCTGCCTTTGCAGGACTGTGCTGGGGGGTGAGGATAAGACTCGGGACCTCCAGAAGTGCCTTCTAGCCTAATTTTTTTCTAGTGTTTCTTATGATTTGTTGTTTTAATTTCTTCTTGCTCCTCCTGCTTGTCCCAGGGGAGGCTCAAAGTACACATTGTCAGGCTTGGGAGGGACCCCAGCAGTAAAGAATGGGTGGCAATTCAGCCAGTACTTCATGATGTGGCTTCATGGTACAATGTTCTGGGGGTGCCTACCCAAAATACAGTCTTGGGCTCCTCATTAGGCCAGGTGATAGGAGAGGCAGCTCTTAAGAAGCTGAGGCTGTGGTCTCTTTTTCTTTATTCCCTGCTCTAGGCTGTTGCCGCTGGCTGTGTTGGGATGACCCAGTTAAAAATAGCCTGGCTGGGCTATTTTATAGCTTCCTCATCCATCTCCCTGCTGTGCCAGCGTGACAGAAGAGCATAGCCATGCACTAATACTGGGTGGTGGGGATGCGGCAATACCATGAGCAGGTGTCACCATCAGGGAGCTTCTATGTTGGACCCTGCTGGGCATTGCTGCCTTGGGGTGTGCACTGTGATTTCAGCTTTGACTGAGTACAAATGCAGTTGGGAAGCTCAGCCAGGATGGCCACTGCTTTTTTTGCTGTCCCAACCAGTCTTGCCTTGTGAAGGGGACACTCATTTCACTCCTAGCAGCCCTAGCCTGTCCAGACATACGTGTCTGAACTTATTTTAAGGTTCACAATAGTGGTGTACCTTATAGCAGGAACAAAATTTGCACAATGTATTTTTTTGCCAAGTTTGGGATTTTGGTACGTCCTTGCTCCTTGGTGGGCTGCTTTGGGTTCCCTCACTAGGAGGAAGTTCTGAGATGATGTGGTGTCAGCTAGTGACAATGTTTGTGGGGTGCAGGGTGGCAATGGGATGCTGACATCTTGCTGTTTAGTACAGGCCAACTCTTCATGCAGTGTTTGCCTCCTTGAGCCCAAGGTGACACTTGGGGAGGCAAAAGTACAGACGATGCCTGTGTCCACAGAGAAGCTACTGTCTCACCTCTTCTAAGGCTGTGGCCACCATGTACCATCTTTAAGCTCTGGCATGAGGGGAAGACCGGCCATGCCTTCTCTTACAGACACGTGTGTGAGCTCATGTCCTGCCCTTGGTAGTGTGCACTGAAAACAAGGGGCAAGAGAGGCTGCTGTGCCTGCTCAGAGAAAGGTTTGGACCTCATGGTTTTGTGGATGAGGAAATACACTTATTTGCATCTTGAGTGACAACTTCAACCCCTGCTTCACATCCTCCGCATTTGCGCAATGTTTATACTACAGGCAGAGGTGTTTTTCACAACGAGCCTTCCAGGGCCCTACATTTAAGTATGCTTGCCATGCTGGAAAACTGCAAATGTTTTCAAGTGTTATTTAGAGCCGGGTTTTCTGATGAAAACTCTCTAGAATACGGTCTCCTCTGAGACCTTGCAGTTGTCATTTTGTCCCACCCCACCTATGCTGACCCTATTCCATCCGCACCAGCAGCATGTTCTTCCTCAGGTCACGCATAGTCTGCAGGTTCTGATGCTGGAAGGAAGTGACAGGAGCAGTTTCCTCAGCCTCGAGGAAACCCCTTCTGCAAGGGCTGCCAAGGAGAAGGGACCTTCGTGCTTCTGAAGAGGGCTGATGTTCAAACTGGTGCTAGTGATGGCCATGGACAAAGCACTGCTGTCCATCATCTGTGTTGCATCTGAAAACACAGAGGTTTGAGTGTATGGCTGAAGCCAGGCTTTGGTGAAGGCTCTGCTTGTCCCCCAGTGCTGGGGAAGCGACTTCTATTCTGAAGCTGCCTTACAGCTCAGAAGGGTGTGGTGTGCTATGGATCTCTTTGTCCGTGTAGGAAAGGAGAAGGCCTCCGGGCAGGCTGCAAGCTGTGGGCCGATGCTGCTGGGAGTGGCATAGACGGAAGCCTTGGTCTGAGCCCTGTTAAGCGAGTGTGGATCCTTTAGGAACAAAAGACAAAGGCAATTATAAGCCCGATGCCCATCGCAGGGTGGGTGATTTAAGAGACTGTCTCCTAGAAGTCTGATTTAGAAGGCTTCCATCTCTGGTAGCACATAGGGTCGATTTTCCAAGGATATGCCTCTGAGCAGCTGTAAGAAGGTCCTGCAGCCTGATAGAAAGGCGTGCTGAAAGGTGTTTTGGTTTTGCTACTGTCCTAGGTTGAGCTGTAATTTTTCTCCCTCTCAGCTGGTGCAGTGCTGTGCTTTTGGAAATCCAGTGTGTGCTAAACCACGATGGCTACCGTGGATTGATGGGAGTACAGATGCTCTGGAAGACATGCTGCATTATTCATGAGACCTTCCCTAAAAGCTAATGCACTGCCTGGAGGCTGTGAGAAGTGGTACAGTCCTTTGTCTGGTTTTGTTGATTCACTTGAGAGTCTGGATTGCTCTTAAGCCTTTTTCCCTGAATACTGAGATTGAAATAGCAATGCAAAATCACTTCACTAATGGCTCTCCACCCCCTCTCTAGTTTACAAACTATTCTTTGATTTATTTATTAATTTTTAATGAATTATTCATATGGAGCTGCTGGCTAGACTGGTACTGCTCGTGAGACTCCACCAGTAACTCAATTTTCATGTGCCATCAACTTAAACCGATTCCCTGACACTGCTCAAGTGTCTGAGGTGTGGCACGCATGCTAACGTGGTTTGAAAACCAGGCGACTGCTTTAACTGAGCCCGGTGATGGATGCTCCACTAATGCAGCTTCAGCAGCCTGACCCGTGCGGATTCCCTCTGTTGAAAGCAGATGCTGGAGCACCCACCACCAGCAGCAGGGCTGTGGGAGACAGCTCCAGTGTTTCTGCATGCTAGCCACAGTGAGAGGACCTCATGCAGGGTTGAGGGTGCTGCACTCTGAGATATGAGCCCTCTTTTTGTGGGAAGAGGCTCAACTGCAGCATGTGTACTTGTGCCTGGGCTGCTTGAAGCCACAGAGATCCCTTTCTGAGCTGCTGGCAGTGCATGCTTCTTGCAGAAACAGCTTTAAGGGATGCTGTGGACCCTGGAGTCACAGATGCGAAATGCTTTTCCTGCTTTCAACCACATCTGGTGGTGGACTCAGCAAGGCAGGCTTTGTTTCCTAGTTGTGGCCACTGACTATAGTTGTACTGCTCTGTGGGTCGAATGCATAAGAAGCCAGCTAGTCTCTTACTGTAGCAACCTTTGCTGTCTTTTAGCAACTGGCTGTCAAGTGACATGGTCAAGGTCATGATCCACTGGTCAGGTTGTCCATATGGGGACTCTGAACTGACAATATCCTTGTAGGCAGGATGTTGCGTATCAGTCTACAGTTGTGGAAGAGGCAAGTGCTTCCTTTTGCCCTGTGTTAGGTGGAATCAAGAGGTGAAAACCACGTATCTGCTGTTTATTACTCTCTTAACAATAAATCTGTAGCCTTGGAGCTTGTGGTATTGTTTGAGATGACACGTACAAATGGTATTTAAAGCTCTGGGTTGCTGCATAACCATGTTGTCTGGTTGACTTTGGATCCAAAGGAATTTATTACTGATAACTTACCCTTGATTGTGTTACTACACAAGCAGATGTGGAATTTGAATGGTGAGGTGTGTCTGGGGGTGCATGACCTGCTGTCTCGCAGGTATGCCTGGGAGAGCCTCCATGGCTTGGAGTGGAGCCCAGTTTAAGGTCTGAGGTTCACAAACCTGTTTCTGAAGCCCCATGAGAACAAAACCTTGGAGATCCCAAAGAACTTGCACCCCTGATGGGCTGCTAAGAGCAACAAGCAGTTTCCTGTCCCTGGACCCCAGTGTGTACTAGGGTACTAGTTAGTTATTACCACCTAAGCAGGCTTGACATGCCCTGGGATCAGCTTGGCAGCACAGCCCTCTTTGGCAGGGCTCACTGCTTCCAACCATACTGGCTTCTTTGAGGGGCAAATGCTGAGCCCTGTCCAAACCTAGCTAAATTCCTCTGCAACAGCAAGAAGGAATGAGTGGTAATTTGGGCTACAGTGGGACAGGGAAGGTTAGGCAGTGCTCATGGCAGATGTGTGGGGACTGCATTCAGTGCAGGCTGCAGGACACATGAAGAACTGTCTGAAATCAACTCAGAGCAATTAGCAGGTTGTCTCTGAGAGCTCTGCAGAGGGTGGAGGAGATTCCTGAACTCTGGACAGAGGGAAGCTGCAGCCTTTCTGTAAAGGAAATATCAGAACAAGAAGAAAAAGCAGAACATGTGGGAGAAATAATGAGGCAAAAGAGGCAGGATGAGCATCGCAAAACTAATAGTGTCAATACACAGACTTCCTCTTGCAGAGTGTGGTGAGCCCAGAGGATATGGAGAAGCAGACGTCGTTTATCTTGACTAGGAAAGTGTGCGGTGCTGTTTGACACAATTAAGATAAGTGACTATGCACTAGATACCCCTCTCTCTGGTAAGGTACCAGTAAATCTGGTGAGGGAACTATACAGGAGAGCTCATGTGACAGTTAATTAGCAGAGTGTGAGGATTTATTGAGAAGGACTTTACAGGGTTCTTCCTGTCATCTGATGCTGTTTGGTACTTTTATTAGTAATTAGGACAAAGGAATAAATACTGAACAGGAGTATGGGAGGAGCAGGAAGCCTCCAGGAGGACAGGGTTCTGGTTTTAAATTGCCTTGATGAGCTGAAGAGACGGCATGGGAAAATTAGTTCTGCAGTGAGAGGTTCAGGTACAGCACTGTCAGATTAGTGCTATTCTGCAGAGAAATGGCCAGGGACTGCAGTTCTTCCCAGGCTGAGCACAGTGCGGTGACACGCTGTAGCAAGAAAATGGTTAAGTATCAACAGGAGAGTATCTGAATTATGAAGAAGGCATCTGCTCACCCATATCAGTAAAATAGATGTATGCTAGTTTTAGATGCAACTGCTCTGGAAGAATACAGATCAGCTAAGGAGACTGGAAGCAAGGAGGACAAATTCATCAGCTGCTGAGAAAATGTGGATGACGGAAGGAGAAGGAGGTAAAAACTGAAGAATACTGGAAAGCTCTGTGTCAACTGTGGAGGAAAGCTTGCAGCAGGAAGAAGGGAGTAGGTTCTTCCTCTGATGTGGCCAAATAGGGTAAGCAAGGGACTTTGATAGCACAAAGGGAGATGCAGTTTCGAAAGCAGAGAAAGCTTTGTCATTGTAAAGGCAGCTAAGTGCTCGGATAGGCTTCACAGGAAGATGATTGTCTGTCCATTACTGAAGAATATTAGATCTTTAGGGAAGGATCCTAGGGAAGGGTGTAGAGAAATGAATGAGAAGAATAGGAAAAAAATGGACTTCCAAGACCTGTGACGGTTTGCTTATGTTCTGTGAATTTAGCCTTCCTGGGAGACATGGGTTTACGAATAAGGTGGCCAGAGTTTATTTTGAACTTAAGCCTGTAGCACTCAAAAAGTAAGTGTTACTGATTTTTCACAAACCACTTACCCACTTGAGGACCTTCTTGCTAACCTTATCACTGTGGTGAGGAACAGTGCCTCATGGTAGCACTGGAAATCGGGTACGCAGTATCACAGAGCCTGTGGCATTTGTTAGTGCAACTTGGCTTGTGAGGCCTGGCAAGAGTTTACAAATGCAATGCCGACTCACCATTTATCTCACCCTCATCTGTTTATCAGCTACTATTTTTACTTTTTTGATGTCATTTTTTACTTTGATGTCATTTTCCTTTCCCCAGCATCCCCTGAAAACCTTCTAAGAGGTTCCCCAGATCCTCTGTCGTGCCCTGTTTGAAGATAAGGGTGTCCGTCATCTGCTTTCTTACAGTCCTTAGTCTGACCTTTCAGAGAAAACCAAGAATGACCCTTTAGCAGTGTGGGCCAGCTGTGTGTGCTGCTGGCAGTGAACTGTATCTTACTACAATAATTGATTTAGAGAGAGGGACATGTTTGCCCCCTCTGCTGTTTCTAATGAAGCCCTTTTCCTTGCCTGGAAAGCCGAGGGCCAGCAAGGACACATGGAATGGGAAACTGAAACCCAGCGCTGGTTGCTTGTAGCTACAAAGTACTACCTGCAGAATAGCATAACAAGCAAAAAAAAACTTTTCTGTATGCTTGCTTGCTTTGTGATCACTGTGATTCTGTCAGGGTCACAGCCAACAGCCTTTTTTCAATTCTTTTTTCAGTGTTTGTCACTTTGAATGCTCTTGTTTAACCTCAGGGACAGCGTGTATTACTGCATGTGGCCTGCAATACCAGGTCCTGGGGAGAGATCTTTGTCCTGTGGGAAAAGCATTAGTAGCATTATTTAGAGTAAATACAATGATGTGATGTACTTGTCTTTGCCGAAGTTGTCCCAGTCGAGCTGGGTGGACCTGAGTGTTAGTCAACTGCTGGGAGAGGCTGTTTCCCAGTTGAAGAGCCCGTATGTGAGTCTTGCTGCTGTACCACACCAGATGACAGATACCTTGTGCAGGAGGTGTAAGAAACCCTACCCTTGCTGACCTAGTGTATGTGCCGCACTGCTCCCTAGCTGATGCTGGCTGGCTAATAGCAGAGGTTTGGAGCATCCTGCTCTGCTGCTGTCCCTCTGCTAAGATTCATCAAGAAGCATGCCTCTGTCTCATCAGAAGAGGGGCCAACAGTCTCTTTAAAAGTGAAGACATTGAAACCAAGACCCTGTGCATGTGTGATTATTGCACAAGCCTGGTTTGGAGCAGGTAGCACATGTCTTCCTGTTCCAGCACATATCTGTTGTGGGGATAGCAGTATGAGGTGAGGGGAAGTACTTTTTATGGAATTCTTTTGTATAATCTGTTCCACATGGGGTCATGTCATGAAATTTGCAGTGCATGTTAACTGGCTCTCTTGCATAAACCCAGCAGTCCTGGGGTACTGGGAATGGGAATGTCTCTCCTATTTCCCGTGTGCAGCTTGATGTTCAGTGCGTTGTTAAGGCTGACTTCGTGTACATCTTGCTCTTGTCATCTGGCTCTAAACATTATCTAATTGCCATTGGCAGAGTCAGGATAGCTGAAAAGGCTTTTTGAGCCTCCCAGAGTGACTCGTCATGTCTTTTGGTCGCAATTTACATTATTTGTTTTTGGATGAGGAGAGGTGAATTCTGAGAGGATCAGCTGTGTGGAAGGAAAGGACAGGGAGGCAAGGAGAGAGGATTTAGTAGGAGGGAAGGGTAAGATGAATGAAACTGAGTTGAAGGCAGTAGGAGAGAGAGCAAAAGAAAAAAATCACGGACATAGGCAGATTTTGGGAAGGCCAGTGATGCTTGCTTTTGGTTTTATTACTTTGAGCTGAGTGTATTTAAAGATTTTATTTCATGGACTGCTGATACAGGGCTGTGCATAGGATATGTGTCTCCTCTGGGGCCTTCTAGTTACGTGTCATTTTGCCAGCTTCAGTCTGCTTGCTTGTGTGGCGTTGGAAGTTTCAATGTCAGTGTCACTCTTTAAATGCCGGCAAACAGTGCTCACAAGAGACTACCAGGGCTTCCCTGTGAGTTTTTTTGTTATAGAAAGAACACCTAAAAAATGAAGTTTAAATGGAAAAGGCATTACCAGTGCCACACAAGTTTAGTGTTCCAAAAGAGAAAACGAAAAGGGAAATGAAAAGTTTTCATGGCATTTCAGATTGAAATGTTCACTGCAACTTTCAAAATTTCCCTTATGAGCATTTGCATTCCTTCCTTTCTCCCATTTTTATCTCTTCCTGACTGTGCATGTAAGAGAAGGAAAGAGTGGTAAATTTTAAAGTGTTTGGAAGATTGTCATATCACTTGTGTTCCCCAGTAGTGCTCTGAGGCAAGGTCTCCTGAGGTGTGAGTTCTCTACAATCTCTCCCACATGGGGTCATGTCATGAAATTTGTGGTGCATGTTAGCTGGCTCTCAGGAGCAAAACCAGCAGTCTTGAAGCACAGGGAATGGGAATGTCTGTCCTATCTCACTGGATTTCAGCCTGTGTCTCCTGATGCCAAGGCAGTTTTCATGCAGGAGTAGCAACAGAGGCCATGTGGAGTGCATGTCTCAAGGAGAAGGGATTGTTTCTTGTGCAAAGCTGGGGAAAGCATGAAGCAAAGATAACTAATATTAGTTGACGTGTATCTATACTCTGCTTAGAGGTTAGGAGCACAAGAAAGCAGGAAACAGTTGTTTGGTGAGGGGCATATACCCTCCACATTGCGCATATGATGACCTGAAAGGTTTTCAGCCCAGGCAAGCGGTTTTCTGAGGATTGTGAGCACTTCGGTGTGTGTTTGCATGGGGAGAGGATGCAAGTCTGTTTCTTGAGAAGGTACTGTGCTGGATTCTGGTCTCCAAAGAGCTCTGTCTGTCCTTTGGTCACTGAAATAGCCCTGAGATCAGGGACACAGACACACAGTGTGTTCTCCCCTTGCTTAGCTGAAGGGCAGGCAGAGCTGGAGAGCTTTCTGTTAGAGCTTATGTACAGTTACTCAAACTAGGTGCTCTGCATTGGCTGAATTGAGTGCTGATTCTACTATCCATCGAGCCTTTGCGTGCTCTGCTGCAATACTAGCATTGCAATATAGTCTTGTGGGAAATGGCCTCATCTTGTGCTTGCAGAGGCTTAGTTGGATGAAACTTGCAAAAAAAGGCTTTGAATAAAGGTGATGTTATAGCTGGTGGAATAGGGCACCTGTTGGTATCACTAGAGTCAACAGTGAGCTTCTTCCCTCTGCAGCCTTCAGTCGGTGAAGTGTTAATCTGTTGGAATAGGAACACAAGTGGCCAAGGACCCCTGTCTGTATGGACGCATGTTGGATAGGTGCACTATAGCCATGAAGAGCCATGCAAAAAGGGAGGTATTTCTCAGCCTGGCTAGCCTGAGAAACTTTCTGTAGCCAGGGGCCTCAGATACCTTCCCTGAAGGAGCTCCAGGTGGCCTAGTCAAGAGAAGCCCACTGGGCTCGCTCAGATCCTGGAAGTTCACAAGATGCCATTTCATGCCATTTTGAATGCTTTTGTTGCTTGGCTTCCTTCCTTTTCCATGACATGTTGTGATGTCTGCTTCTGAATGTCCCACCCCTTTTACTCACTGTCATCTTCAAGTCTGCAGCTGGATGGGATGGTTTCTTCCCTCTATGCGTCCTTTTTGTAGTCTCATGGAGTTGTTGAGGTTAATCTCAGGGAAATAGGGCCTGTTTTTTTTGATGAGGACAGTAGGGGAGGTTTAAGCTATAATGCTACATCAAACAAGTGAACTTAAATGAAACTTCTGGGTTTGTCTACCATTATACAAATCTTAATAGTGACCCTGAACAGTGACCTACATTTGAAAGTAGCTATTCTGACCTGTTAATGGCAGGAATGATGGCCATAACAGAACAGTTTGGCTTGCAGCACAGCTCTTGGAACCATAAAGAAATAGATTGTTCTGCAGTAGCTATATCTGATTCAGCTGGTTTGTGCTGGATGTTAAGAATTGCAATTCTGACATTAAGTATTACAGTTGAAATTGCTTGAAATAGAAATACTAGCTGCCCTGCTGAGGGGGATAGTGCAGCCAGTATGAGCAGATGTAGCCCTGCCACACTCTGGACATGGCAGGCTTAACACACATGAAATCACAATATTATGTGATTTCTCTGTTCTAGCTCTGACTCTTGTCTCCTGTCTGAATCAGTCAGCCATAGCTCTGTTGTCATTGCTTGACTTTTATCAAGTCTGCCTGGGAAATGCTGCTGATGGAGATTTATGCCCTTCCTGTCCCACTCCTGTGATGTTAGACAGTTTTTCTTGCTGTCTAATTGGAGACTTCTCTGATGTGGTTAAAACGCATGGCTTGTGACTCTGTTTCCCCTAGACTTCATAAACAAATGATTTATATACTCTTTCTAATAACTTTTTCCCTGTTTGAAGCCTACTGTTATGGCTTCCCTCCATCACCTCATCTGAAACTTTTAGGATTTCATAGCACATTACACACCTTTGATCACTGGTCTGTACCACTCTCCGCTGAATTTTCTTCTGTCTGCCAGCTCTCTTAAGAGCAGCATGCAGAGCTGAAGTCTTTTGTCTGGTGTTCATGCTGCTTATGATGAGATATCCCAGTGCAGGCATGTGGGATGCGGCAGAAGCCCACAGTCCAGCATCATTCTGTCTGTGCACTTGTATGGTTTCTATTCTGGAAATAAAGACTGCCCCTACTGTGATTAATTATTTCAGTTTAGAGACAGAGTACCTCATTCCTTGATTGTATTTTCAGAGCAGGAAATGTGCCTGGGAGGAAAGAAAATACCCAGTGAACATCCAGGTTGTTAAATGATGGTATTGTTTAGCCTTTGCCCTGGCATAAAGTCAGTGGACAGTAGTCACTGATGCTAAGCCAGTTGCTGAATCAGAATGGATGGTAGTGGACACTTGTGGCTCCACAAAGAGTCATGCATGCTCAGTGGCTGGTGTCCATTTGGCAGATAGGGGCCTGGTAGTTGATTGTTTTGCTGTTTTCACCTGGAATTAGAAGATGAGTGTCCTGTCTGGCAGCCAGCAGTGGGATGAATGAAGGTCCCGGTTCTTTCATCTTCTAATATCACCTATCACCTGCCCCAGTAGGGATCTGCTGTTAACGTTTTGTGTGTGTAAACATGATCGGAGATGCTGGGTGGCAGATGGTGTCTGCTTTGGAGTTTGCTGCTCCCTGGTGACTGAGAGCAGAAGGCTGACATGCTCTGAAGAGTGTGCAGTATACAAGCTGAGCCTGCTAAGGGGGATTTCTTGCCCCCAGTCTTCTTGATCAGATTACATGCTCATCTCCCATCTGACCTCGATGTAGACTGAGTTCCTCCCTGCTCTAACTAGGTGCAGTGCAGTCTTTGATGTGTGTCCAGCCATTGCTAGAGACTTGCAGGCCTATACAAAAGGGAATGAGGCAAGGACTGGTTTGTAGCTTCTCCTTCCTTGGAGTGAGACCATCACACCACTCAGTTGTGATTCTCTGAGTGAGCTGAGGGGATGTCATGGCTGTCAAAACCACTCCAGTTCCCTCTCCTCCCAGCTGTGATGTGACTCCCACCTATTTGTACTCTGACCCACATTGGGTACTTTTTATGATCTGATTCTGCTCAAGTGCCTTATTCTGTAGTTTGTTTCTGAAGCCCCCCATCTACTCCCACCCCAAGTTTATTTTCTGCTATTTGAGCAAGAGAAAGCAGCTCATGGGTGGGACTGAAAGTGACGGAACACAAATAAGCCAAGAGCGTGTGCTGGAGAGGTCAGCTCATACCTGTGTGGAGCCACACCTGAGAGCTGGTATTTCCAGGAGATAAGGTGCCCATCAAACTTCTTTCAGGTCTAAGGGTATAAGGAAAATAACTTCCATGTCTGTTCGCCCTCCAGCGTTGCACTGTCGGTGCCAAAGACAGTAGAAGACAGAATAAAGTGCTATCAATGTCTTGAGTTTTGAGACTTAATCCTGACTTGGCTGCTGTGGCGCTTTCAGAAAATGCTGTATACTGGAGGAGAAGGAGCTCTCAGCTGGGTTTGGATTATGCTACTGGCTGGATGGCAGCATACAAAGAGTTGGGCTCAACGGCTCAATGTCCAAGTGGAGACCAGTAATGAGTGGTGTCCTTCAGGGATCGGTGTTGGCACCAGTCTTGTTCAACATCTTTGTCAGTGACATGGACAGTGGGATTGAGTGTGCCCTCAGCAAGTTTGCTGATGACA
>JASSUY010028226.1:3790-16700 GCA_032466535.1 Forpus xanthops | reverse complement strand
CTGATCCCAGCAAACTGACAGTTTTCTCTTTCCTGAGGTCTTGAATGAGAAGTATAGATTAAATTCATATTCCCTGTAGGTCCCTCTCAGGATGGTCATGGACAGCTCTCCAAGGAAGAAAGAGGAGGCAGCACTTTCAGACGTGACTGACCAAGTGAGAAGTTGTAATGGATGGGAACCTACCCAAGAGCTGATTCCCACTCATGACAGAGAAACATAACAAAGTATGTTTTTGTCAAAGTGTATTTGGTAAGGTATGTATGTGTATGTTCATTGTGACTGTTTGTCAGAAAGAGACAGGAAAACATAAGGGTGCAGCTGTTCTATGGCATTCATAGTTGGCCACTCCAGAGCACCTGGCAATGCTCAGAATGGACAGTGAGATCATGGGAAACTGCATGGCCCCAAGAGTAAACAATTAGAGATTTGGTATAAAGCCACTTGTTTTTTCTAAGAGCATAAAAGCAGGACCCTCCTGTAGCCAAATCCAAAGCCTTACCTCTCTGTGGACACACCATATAGGAATTTTTCCAGTTACCTGAACCTTCTGGCCTCAACTGCACAGGGGCTTCCCAGCTTGAAGTGGGGGCCTGGATGACGAAGTGGCAATTGGTGATGTATTTCTTCTTAATCTGTTCTCCCTATGTAGTAATGATTTGATGCATTTCTAATTTTTGTCTCTGCTATACATATACATATATCTCTGATTTCCTTTATTGAACCTTTTCATTATATATAGATATATATACCTGATTCGTGTTAGTATGCTTGTTTGCTTTAGTATGCTTATTTGCTTTAGTGTGCTTCTCTAATAAACTGTGTATGTTGTATGGCTTGTGTGTGGTCTTTTGTTGAGTACCCTACCTGTCAGCAGAACAGATACTCAGTTCAGGTCCCATATTTGTGAGGGAGAGCAGGGCTATCAGACACAAAGACTCTGTGAAGAACTTTAAAGCTGAACTTAAGCATTTTGGTGTCTTTGCATGCTTAATGGACATGTTTCATCTGTTCCATTCTGGATATCTGCTTCACGATAAACACTAATGGCGATAAAGAGAGTGTAAGGTGTGCAGATGATGCAGCCACTCAGAGACCCAGAGGCCAAAGAAACTAAGAGACGGGGTCAAGACACAGGAATACTGAGGCTGACACAAGAGGAAGCCCCATTTCATTCTATATAGCAGATCAGGCATAACATGCTTACAGGGACTCATGTAACACTGCAAGCACCAATTAATGTATGAAAGGCTATCACAGGTCAGACATTCATCATGATTTCCACCAAGCTTAAAACCAGTTGACAGGATAGAAGTTACTGCTTCCTTTGTAGCATTTAGGACATATGTGTATTCCAAGTTCTTGTACTGATCAAATGTAGCTACTCTCCCCAGTTGAGCAACCTTCAGAATAAAGTGGAAGTTAACCTGAAGAGAGGGACTGAGAATCCATAGCTGTGAAGGACTGGAGGGAGAATTAAAGCTGTCAGTAAGGTAAGGGCTGAAGGCAAGTGGCCTTGGCTGTTCCACAGACACTCCAAAATGAACCTGTTACCATATACCCATGCCTGAGCTGGGCATGGTTGAGAAACAAGCTGAGAAAACCAAAAATGACCAATCACTTCCTCCTTGTGTTGTCAGCCCAAGAAAGTTTCTCTCGAACACTTTCTGTTTGGAAAAGTTATGCCAGCATAATATGACAGTCTTACAGTGGAACAATTGAAGTACTCTCAATGACAGGTATGTTACCTGTGAATACTGCAGGAGCTGTTACCTACAATGAACAGATGATAGCTGCATCACACAGCTAGCAGCTGAAAAAAGAGGGTACACAGTGCCTACACCAGCTCAACAAGCCAGACTGTCTCAGCTGAGATCTGAACCTGTCAACATAATGTAACCTTTCTTCTTATCACTACTTTTTCAGTGTGGTGGGCCCCATGACAGCCCAAGGGCAATACATTTCACAAGTTTTAATAGTCACCAAATTTATTCAGGCTGCAGGTTCACATTTTCTACCTCTGAGCTTCTCCCTGTCCTCTGTTGTTGAATTATGGAGAGGGACCTACAATCATTTCATGAATGGGGCAGGTATCTGCTACTCTCATTCTGTAGGCTGGAGAAGCCCCAGAGGTGTCTCAAGTTTACCCAGGGGGAATAATGGCACTCAGGTATCTGCTGATTTTAGAGGACCATAACAGTTGTTGCTCCTAAACCTTAACCTCTTCAAATAATAAGCTACTTTCTCTCTGCTTTATCAGCTATTTCTTCCAGCCTCAGATTCTTTACCTCAAAGCAATAATTCATCATAAAACTTCCTGGTGAAATTGCATTTGTTCCTGTACTTTGCATTTTATGCCTCGTCTGTCAAGCACTCTTTTGCCTACTTGACTTTGCTTGACTTGTGCTTTATATCTTTAACTGCTTTGCAATTAGTCTTCACTGCAACTATATTCCATCCCTATTGCTTTGCTCTGTTTATTCGTTATACATTTCAATCTCCCCAACTGATCTGTTATTGTTCGCTTGCAAAAATGCCTGTCCAATTTTTTGATGTGACATTATAACAGCCTTAATTTTCCAGGTAGCTGGGAATACAGCTTCATACTCAGTTCCATGATTTAGTGAGTATGAAAAGAGTTTAAGAGTGCATATACAAAGCACCATGATGAAGTGAGCAGAAATGCCAGAGCACACAATGCACACCCAGGCTCCAGAACACCACAGCCCTACCTCTGAGTACATTAGTTTTGCTAAGAGGTAGAGAATATCAGCTTGTGTTTATTACTGTGCTAAGAGCAATGAGCTGCTCTAAGGATCTGAGCTAGTATCTCTGCATGACTCAATAGCTCACATGTTAAGTGTCTGCATCAGATAACTCCACATTTACTTGCTGATGTTTGCACTGAAATCAGCTACAAAGTGTAGACATGACTAAAGGCAGGATAGATCAAGCAAGTTTTCGAGTGTAGCTTTGCACTAGGAAGGGATGCAAGGGGCTTAAGAAGACATGGCCATTTTTGACAGCTCAGGCAAAAATGAAGTATAGGAGCTATCAGCCCCCTCTTAGGTACCTGTGGTCCTGTGCCATTGATTGCCACTTACCAGTGCAATTGAAGGGCGCTGCTGTCACGCAAACCTGCTCTGTAGAGGCGTTCCAAATGTGGCATTCAACACACAGCCCTGGGGAGGTCATGCTCCCTGGGCATGATGCCTTCCTTGAATTTGTGAAACTCTTGATAGATGTTTCACATGGCACAATGTCCACCCGCAGTTTGCCTACTGAACCTAGATAACTGGTAAGTTTGCAGACAATACAAAACTGGGAGGAGTGGTTGATGCATGAGAAGGTTGTGCTGCGAGCCAGAGGGTACAGCCTTCTCAGTACTCTACAGAAATGGGCCAACAAACCTCATTCATTTCAACAAAGGCAAGCACAAAATCTTGTACCTGGGGAGGAACATCCCCATGCACCAGAATATGATGGGGACTGCCTGACTGGAAAGCAGCTTGGAAGAAATTGTCCTGGGGGTCCTGGTGGACAGCAAGTTGACCATGAGCCAGTGCAATAGCAATGTGCCCTTGTTTCTAAGAAGGTAAACAGTATCCTGGGCTGCATTGTGAGCATTGCCAACAGGGGATGGCATAATGCTGATTACAGGCAAAACTGGTCTTAAATGTTGCTTGAATAGGTTAGAAACATGCTGGTTCAGTCAGCGACCACTCAGCTTTCCTCCACTACAACCCTTAAGTACACTGTCCTGCAAAAATCCCTCCCTCCAGGTGCTCCCCCTCAAACCCTAGTGCAGAGATAGCCAGGGTCTGTCTATAGCACACCTTTGCAGAAGCAAGGCTTCCTAGGAGCTGCAGGAAAAGATGGATTTTTGCAGAAAACATGTATTTGCAATTCTGTCACTGTGAACAAGACAAAGGTCAGTTCTCACCTCTGTTCGTCTCCCCAGCGTAACAGTCTCCCTCCCCAAAACACGACCCAGATAGCTTTCTCCACTTAAGAATGCAGTAGCTGCACCACAACTGCACTTCAGTCATGCATTTCTTAGGTTCATAGATTTGTAATGCTGGAAGGGAACAATATGATCACTGAGTATGACAGCACCATAACACAGGACATAACATTTCACCTGGTAATTCCTACATAACTTCCGCTTGAACTGAGTAAAGCTTACCAACAGAAATCCAGCAGTGTGGAGAATCCACAAAATAATTAAATATAACATTACTGGGAGGTTGCCCTGTCAAAAGTTACTTCGTGTTGCTACCCTGAATATGTCCAGCTTGAAGTTCGGGGCAATGGATCTTACTATGTCTTTACCTGCTCATGTCACCAGTCCTCTGCCTTCAGTGACCTTTTTCCCAACATAGGTGCTTACAGTCTCTAAGAGGTGTCTTCATTTCTGAGTAACCTTCCTCCTGTAGGTAAGCTTTTTCCCTAAACTTGAATAATATTAAAAATTATTTCTAGTTATTCTAGTAGTAATTACTGCACTGTGCCTTTATTCAGACCCCAGGATCATTTCTCACCAGTGATCATCCTATTGTAGCAATCAGCAGTAATATCACTTTCTTCCTTCTACACTGTTTTCCCCTGGTTATATACCAGAGGCTCCCTTTAGCCACATCATTATATTAGGCAACTGTTGTACATTGCTTATCGACCATGGTCTCCCACCCTCTAACCAAGTCAATGCCTTGCAGGAGGCAGCCCCACATCCTGTAAGTGCTGTGTACATCTCCTCTTCCCACAAGCATATGATAGCATTTGGTTACATTAAAAGCAGTTCTTATTTAAATCATTACAAAAAAAATGTACAACTGCCCTTCCCTTACCTTTATTCACCGCAGCCAGCTATTGCTCCAAGCTGCAAACTTTGATAGTAATAAGCTGATCTTTTCCTTTAGATCATTAATAAATCCATTGCACTGAGCTCCATCTGCTGAATAACTACACACTGAGATCTCCTGGTAAGTCAGCTTTTTAAGACATTTTGCAGGGTTTAATATGCTTTTTACTGTGAGGCTTAATAAGTGGTTTAATGATCATTTAATATCACTATACATGATTGCTGTAGTACTCTCCCCAAAGTCATTGGCCCCAATTTATGTAATCCCCCAGGGCGGATATACCAAGGATTACTTTGGCCTACAGACATTTCGAGAGATACATATCCCTCTCTTTCGGGAGGCCTGAGTTATACTGTAAACATCAATAGAATTTTAATCTAAAGCCAAAGAAAGCAACAGTACACAGCTACATGTCAATGTCCATACACATCTCTACACACATCTATAAACTCACAGGGCATATGCATTTGCCAGATGTGTGGGTATGCAATCTTCATCTGTGTCTCTGTGAGATGTATTACACCAACATATCATGGGCAGAGCAGCACTCCGATTAGGACTTGCAGTGATAGATGACTAAAACCTGTCACTTGGACTATGAACAGCTCACAATACTTCAGCAGATGAGCACATGATGTCCTACGTTGCTAGAGGAATGGTCAGTACTGAGACAGGTGTATCCAAAGAGCCTTTAGCAATCTGCACTTTAAATATGCAGTCAAGCCTCCAGCCCTGTCTGCCATGATTATACTGACAATTCGTCAATACTTGCTAGAATACCCCAAGTTTTCAGGGCACAGCAGGGTCAAGGTCCAAATTCAAAGGTCAAGACACATTCACACAGTTTTGGAAAACTCACTCACCTTACAGATGTGGTTGTTCAGTACTATGACTTCCAATTACCCTTATTTGGCTTTTGCAATTTCTTTTTGAAGTTTGAAAGCCAAAATCAGTCCTTGGCAAGATACAACTCCATTGACTGCAATGTGGTGCAATCACCTCAGGTGTCCATCTGAGACTCAACTTTACATCCTGTGGTAACATCCTTCTTGGCAGGGTTAGGTGAATATTTCAAAAGCCCACTGATGGCTTGACAGCGTGAGGCCCATGAGTTACAAGCTGAAATTTTTTGGACTTTAACAGGGGTTCTCTTCCTAAATAATTTTGATGCTTTGGAAAATCTGCTCTTTCTAGTTGCCTTTTGTTTAACAGCGGGATTCTCTGTTCCTGCAGAGGTTCTGTTTCAGTTGCTGCTGTTACAGTGCTAGTGAATATGGAGGGAGGGGGAGAATAAATGGCTGATCTGTTTATTTTGATGACTCCCCTCAATGCATCTGGATAGAAAGATACGGAGAATTATTGTCTGATTATGTATTCTTTGGCATTAATCTCAGCATCTGAAATGAAATGTTGGGCTATTATGAAGTGTGAATGAGCTTCTAATGTGATAAGGAAGGTGAAGATTTGAGCAGTAGCTTGGTTTTCTTGTCGTTCATCTTCAGAGTGCCAGATGGTGTGTCACTGGGCTTTTATTGGTTCTTTATCAATTTTATTACCATATGATTTAATTGATCTTATTTTGTCTGAGAAAAAAAATCAATTAAAAAAAATATAACTTACAAGAGCAGCTCCTTACCTTAAAGAAAAAGAAGGGTAAACCAAACATGAATTGTTGAAGATCAGAGTGCTTAGAAAGGCTCCAAAAAACACACATACATGGACAGGTTTGTCATCAGGCAATGAGGTCACCAGGAGAGGAGGAAGGATGTACTTCATCAGACTGGAGGAGACTGCTCCTGGAGATGCAGCTGAGAACAGGCAGCAAGGTACAATAACCCTGCAGAAATGGATATGCAACATGTGCACTGCTGTGCACGCTCCGTTGTTCAAGTGGGAGGCAGCCTGCCACATGGCCTTTGGAAACATCAATAAGGAATAAAGAAGCATGAACAGGCTGAGGTTTATGGCAACAGCATTTCTAGAAGGGCTGTTTTTCAGATGAGGAAATACAAGGTGCCTGGAGAAGGCAATATTCAAGGTCCCAGACATCCCTAGTGAAAGACATCAGGGTTGCAGACTGCAGCTAGGACAGTAGCTTCATCATCCAGCACCACCATCTCTAGGCACGACATCTTGCCAATGTCTACATGGAGATGTGAGCTCCCATTATATCTCATAGAGACCTAGCTCACCAAGTTAGTGAAATCTAGAAAGTATACAACTCACCCTACCTTTATTTATGCAGAACTTAACAGCTCTCTGCATTCTGTTGGCCCCACCGATTGGATGTACATGGATTAAAATCAGAGTTCAGGCACCTGGCTCACACACGGCCACCTTGATCTAAGAGTTTAACTATCCCTAAATGTAGGACAAACAGAGTCCCACCAGTGGTTTCTGAAATCAGGACTAGAATACGTCTATTTCTCCAAAGATTTTTTTTTTTCCATTCCATGCTGGAGTATAGTTGAGGCAAATTTTTATAAAGTAAACATCCTAAATTATGAGATATAAACCCACTCAGACTGATGGCCATGGCTTTTCTACAGTAGAAAATGGGCACAAATAGGTATCAACACCACTACGCTGCAGCAGCAGTGTCAACCCCAAAGACAACATAGGGATTTATAAACTGCTACATAAACCTCACACAGTGCCAGGAACAAGCAAGTGCTCAGCCATGTGGTTTTATGCCTTACACCCTGCCAGTGTAGTGTCATCGAGCTGGAGGTTTAGGGATAGAATAGGTTCTTCCATGTTCTAAGAGGCAGAGTTTTTCCAAGTGTTTGTGACAGCACATATCTTATTCACAGCCATATTCTCCTCCAGCATCCAGGCCCCTATGTCACACCAGCTAACAGCTTCTGAATGAGAAAGAATGTTTCATAGTCAAGGTTAAAGCAGGAAATCAAAATGAGCACTGTCCCTCTCCCCACAGTCAAAATGGAACAGGGAAAGACACAAATAAAAACCCCGGTCAAGAGGAGGGAGGAAATGCTGATGGAAAGAGAGTGTGAGCGAACATTATGAATCCCATTACACTTCTATCTCATAGAGCAGATTGCTGCAGGCAGGAATTTCTGACGTACAGTCTAACTTGCTGTAAAGTCTTATCACATATAAAATTGCAGTAATTATAATGCCAAGGAATGAGACAATGACAAATGAAAAAGCTTTCAGAAGTAATGTTCACAACACACTGCCAGCAAAACACACGATCTATTTAATTAGTAAAATGCCATGAGATACTGATCAATTCTCCATTAGGAGAGATTGTGAGTAAATATGCAAGAGTGTTATAATGCAATGAGATGGCTACATTAAAGATTGAAATATATGTGGCTGGTGAGATGCAGACATTGCACATTAAAATAAACACATTGCGTCATAAATTTAACACACTTGACATCATAATGGGCAATGAAAACTATGTCACCTATGAAAACAGCTGCACATCCTTTACAACTAGTGGCACTAACTGCTGCAGACTTACATCAACTTTCCTGGTCGCTGGTCTTGCTACTCAGGTAGTCAGAGGTCACCAGAACAAACAGTGGTCTAAGAAGGACCAATGGGTCTTTGTTTGGACAGCAGGAATCCATCATTCATCCATGCCATGGTGCCAATTCTTTAGTCACAGGTCATTGCTCCATTTTCTTAGCTCTTTGCTTTGATCCACAGCTCAGTTTAGATAGCAAATTCCACACCCTAAGTCAGATACAGACTCATCACACTCAGCCCTTCTTAAATGGTCTTCCATCTTCTTCCTCTCATGCTTAGGGACTACTACATGCTTTGATCTGTCCCCTGGTGGAGGTGTACCTCTCACCGCATACCACCTGCAGCAGTTTCTTACACTCCAAGTCAGACATTCCAAGCTTTACTTCTTTGGCCACAGAGTCTTTCTAGCATCCCCCAAACCATTTTCATAGCTAAAAATACTCTTAAAATGAGGACTTCACAAGAAGCCCTGGGAAGTAGCCTCAGCCATCACGAGTTTCTTAACCCTACATAGATGCCAAGGGGTAACTTTTATTCTGGGTAAGCTCACCTCCACCAACACAGAAATCCCAAGTGGCTTTGCTGTTCTACATCAAACTGATTGTGGTGGGTTCATCATGACATTGCTGAGTTTCACTGGAAACAGATGTGTTAGGACGACTGAGTGATGAAAAGGTCATGATGGTAGACGTTGATGAAGCAGGCATTGCCATCAATTCAGGCCCCTGTGCATATTTTAGACCTTTCTGTTGCATTTTTCACATGTGATGTGGAATATTTAATATTCATGGGACACCAAGAGCTCCTCAGGTTGTCTAGCCAGCAAACCATGGTCTGTTCTATAAGCAGTAACTTTGATTTAATATTGCTAGTGTCTCTTCCTAAATCAGTTTTGATGTCACAAATTCCATGCCATCATACTTCTGTTTCAGCAAGTGATGATATGATTCACAGTGAGCAATCTGGTCCATCAAACAATCTATTCCCTTACCTCAGTAATTATTTTTAATGGGTGATTTATGCTTTTCTGTGTAAAGCAGATTAAAAGCACAGCACAGCATATTTCAGTGTGTGGTACTTATCTACTGCTTTTAGGATGTGGATTAGAATTGGTGTGTCTTTCTCAATTCCAGGATTGACTGATACATCACAAAATGCCACTTCATTAGGGGACGAACAGAAATAAGCCAACCAGAACAATTTTTATTGATAAGGTAGAGCAGAGAAATATCAGGGTCACTTATCATTTTGTATGTGGGGAACAGCCACTGAAATCTTTATCGGAAAATTCTCTCTGACAGGAATGCACTTAATCTGTGTCAGAGATAACACAGCCACAGTAATATATTGCTTGATATTTATAATAGCTACAGTAGATAGCCCTATCCAAACATGCTGCTTCAGCACTTCACAAGGCTTAAATTACTTTATGTCAAATGCCTTTGAAGATTTAATTTGTCCCTATTTTTTGTCAGGAAAATCCAGTATTGAAGCTTTTCTTATGTGCATATTGTAAATTCTCAGCCCTAAATAGAGAACAAATGGTGCAATGTGCTCTGGATCACAAAGGTTTTGCTAGGACTCTAGCAGCTTCAGAGCCTGCTTCTGCATGACGCTATGGCCTACAGTTTCAACGTGGTGGATGCGACTCCTTTAACAGGCAAAATGTTAGCAGAAATGCACATAACGTTGTCTTTAAAGATGACTTACACTTTGGTTTACGACTTGCTTAAGCCTTTGGAAATGAAACTGCCTTTGCATTGCTCCAGAATGATGTATCTCTTATGGTTGTCACAGCAGCAACTTCTCAGGAAAACGGAAGCACGGTCAGAAACCTACACATGGGAACCATGCCAATCTGATGACAGTCCCAGTTCTGGGGTGAAGAACTGCCTCTGTAAATGAAGCCATGATTTTTGTAGTGTTTTATACATTGTTTTTCAATTAAATTACAATAGTAAAGTGACCTTATCTTTGTCACTGAACTGGAAGGAATCTGAACTAACCTCCACAAACAGGTATCTTTCTATACCTGTTGACAAATAACTCAAAAATTGACAGCTCTACATCCCTCTGAGTAAATGTATTCAGCATTTCATTACCAAATTTTTTGTGATGTTGATCTTGAATCCTCTTTGTTGCAATGAAAATCTCTCATTTCTCATGTTAATCTCCAGGGGTTTGAAAAGCAAGTTATTCTTGGTAGCAGTCCTCTGTGTATTTGAAAAATAGCACTACTCCTCTTCAGACTTTTCATATCGAGGTTGAGCAACTGTATTGTTCCCAATCTCTCCACATTCTATTTTCTACTGATTTACAGTAGGATTTGGCTACAAATGAATGAAGCTATATATAAGTGACCACTATATATGTATATATGTAAGTGACCATGTTTAGTTCTATACATGAAAGCCAGGTGTCTAAGATCCCAATGTAGTTGACAGTCAACAGTTCGGAGGATTATTCCATTTGTTATAAAGCACACAACTCCACTGGCTATTTTGCCTACATCTTCATAAGCTATGAGAGCTTAGACATCTGTTCCTCTTGCAGATGCTTACACTGTAGCCTCAAAATCTTTATTATCTAAAGAAGATATCAAATAATCCCCATATAATTTTCATTGTTTTCCACTGAACCAGTGGAGCTCAAACCTCTGGCACAGCTCCAGGACTTCCAGCCTACACCATTTGGCTTACAGTTTTCAACAACTGCATTCTAAAAGTTTTCCCCAAAATTATTTATTTACATCTTACATAGGTATAATAAGCTATTTACTCCACAGACAAGCAATTCACAAGACCCATATCCTGGCAGGAACTTTTCATCCATTGCTTTTTTAATGGCAGATATTCCAGTTCTGGGAATTTGAAAGAGAGTAAA
The DNA here is from genome assembly GCA_032466535.1 of Forpus xanthops. Lineage (NCBI taxonomy): Eukaryota > Metazoa > Chordata > Aves > Psittaciformes > Psittacidae > Forpus > Forpus xanthops. The sequence continues at coordinate 5,457 of JASSUY010028226.1, read as the reverse complement.
CCGGGGGCTGTGGAGCAGTTTCAACGTTTCACCAGCCAGACAATTCTAGTGGCACTGGTAATCACTCTGACCTTTCCACAGAGCCAGATGCATCATGACATAAGCAGGAGGACCACACAGTTACATAGCTGTGTCCTTGTCAGGTGATGTGGGAATACACTTCAACATCTGGTGCTGATCAATGTGGAGTGTACCTTTCTTAGCTTGATCCTTGTAAATCCATGCTTGTGTGTATCGTTCACAGATGCAGCAGTGGTGAACGTGGCCACAGCCTCTCTTCCCTGCAGAAGAGTTTCACATGGGTACTGCTACCCACACAACCTGAGCACGCTCTAGACTGCTGCTATCATTTCTTGTACTACAGAAATGCCGACCCCTGCACAAACACACAGCGAGAGACAGTCTCAGGGCAAGCACTTACAGGCAAAACAGACTTGATAGCAACAAATAAAAAGGAAAATCTTTGCCAGGTCCAGATCCCCAGTCTAGCATGAGATCCATAGGAAAGAGCATTCCTCCATCTGCCCACTCTCTCTCTCTTTCTCTATACACATATCACCTTGTAGACTCTGTGGACAATTTACCCACTGGGACCAGCCCCAGCTCCTGGCAGCTGTGCTTGTAATGTGGAGAAGTGAAAGCCAGCACGTTAACTGCAGCATATTTCTGGAAGATGAGACTGGAAATTACTCCAGCAACAACTGCCAATTAAAGCATCTTTGGCTGCAGATAAGGAAGAAAACTTTGTTTTCGCCTGTGCTCCCCTAAAGACCAAACTGGCTGATTAATGTTCCTAAAGCACATCTAGAAAGCAGCTCCTGCAAAAGTCACCTGAGAGGCAGGAAAGAGCAAACCACATTTGGCCTCTCTGGCCTCTCTCTGTTCAGAAGGAATATTTCAAACTGGGATTTCAGTTTTCACAGCTGAGGTACAGCATCCTCCCTTCAAACTGGAGCTCCCCTGAAGACAGGGACAGGGAGGAGAAGGAAGCCCCCATAATCCAAGGGAAAATGGTTAGCAACCTGCTATACCACTTAGAAACACACACAAGTGTATGGGACTGGATGAAATGCAACCAAGGGTATTGAGGGAGCTGACAGAAATGCTCACTGAGCCACTTTCAACCATTTATCAGCAGTCCTGGCCCACTGTGGAGGTCACAGTTGACTGGAAGCTAGCAAACATGATGCCAATCTACAAGAAGGGCCAGGAGGAAGAACAAGGGAACTACAGGCTTCAAGTTGTGCCAGGGAAGGTTGAGGTTGGATATTAGAAAAAATTCCCTCTCTGAAAGGGCTGTCAAGCATTGGAAGAGGCTGCCCAGGGCAGTGGAGGAGTCACTGTCCCTGGAGGTATTTAAAAGAAGTGTAGATGTGGCACTCAGGACATGGTTTAGTGGTGGACTTGGCAGGGTTAGGTTAACGGTTGGACTTGATGCTCTTAAAGGTGTTTTCCAACCGAAACAATTTGATGTTTCTATGATTCTCAGCACTCTGTAATGCTGAGCAGAGGCTGAAACCCAGAGCCGGAAAAAAATTTCCAGACAATTCCCTTCTTAAAAGTAGAAATCTCTAGGGGACTAAAACTTCTCATGAGTTTGTTTGATTCATTTTGAGAAGGAAAAATGAGGCAGTTTTCAGGGGCTCTGACATGTTTTCATTTTAATT
>JASSUY010028224.1:36971-72986 GCA_032466535.1 Forpus xanthops | reverse complement strand
GCCCCGGAGGAGGCCGGCCCGGGCCCCCGCTCCCAGCTGGCTGCACAGCGGCCATCCTCCGTTCAGACGTGACTGTCTGGTCTGTTGGTTTTATTTCATTTTATTCCTCCTTAAACACAACAGCAAAAGAGCCCCGAGAACCCGAAGCCGGTGAGATGTGCGGGGCCGCCCGGCGTCTGCCATCCCCGGGGCAGCCCGCCCCGGCCTGCGGGGCGCCGAAGTAAAACCGTGCTCTGATGGCAACAGGTCTGGGCTTTCTTCTTCCGTTCGCGTTAACCGCTGCCTATCGTCTTCGAATCCCGGGCGCCGTGGTGGGGGGAGCTGGGAGGCGCCCGGGGCGAATCCGCGGAGCTCGGGGGGGAGCCGCCGCCCCATGTCCCGGCCTCGCGGGTTTTTGCTTTGCAGCTGTGCTAGAAGTTGCGTGTGTGACTGCTCTTCCAGCCGCCGGGGTTGCCCGAGGCCGGGTGAGGCGGCTCCCGCTTCCCGAGCCTGGAGTGATGTGCGCGGGAGGTGGAGGCACCCGGCTCTCCCCGGGGTACCGGCTGTGGCCGGGAAAATAAGCCAGGAGACCGCGGCGTATCCCCTGTCCGGGTCTAGCCGTAGAAAACCACCACACATAGCAGTTACGAATCCAGCTGCAAGCCTCACCAACAGGTGAGTTATCACGGTCACATTTAAGGGAGGGAGAAATTTATGCCTGCGCAGGATCTTTTTTTTTTTTCTCTTCATCCATTTCCTCTGCAGGGATCACAGAGCATCTGTCGATGAGAGGTTAGTCAGCTCCCCGAGGGCTTGCACTGGTTGCTAGCGATAAATCAATGTGTCCACATTTGCTGGAGGAGGAGTGGAACTGGTGTAAGCACTTGCCCTGGAGCACAGAAGTAGGCTTGGGGCAAAAAGGCTCAGGCAACCTGCCTGGGAGAAAATACCTGCAGTGAGACTGTTAATTGTCGGTATTTAAAATGCTGATAGGCATCGAGCAGTTTTCCGGAGAAGCCATGCAGACTTGAGGCTGCTTGGTTTTCCCTCAGTTTATCCTAAACTGCGTGAGGATGGCCGAGCTACCAAATCATTATAAACAACTTTAGGAGATGTTCTCAGAAGTTTCCATTTTGATAGACAAGGTGAAACTCTGCATTTGCAAAAGGCACCTGAGCTAGAAGGAGCTGAAATAAAGCTGAAGTCAGGTCACCACTTAACTGCAGATAAACTTTTGTTAGAAAATGAGATAAACCAGAGTATCTCAGTGTAGTCTGATTCCCTCACACAAGCAGATATCACAGCCGTGTCCTCACTCATTTACGGCTGCATTTAGGGATAAGACAAAGAACAGATCTTCCTGTTCTCTGGGGAACAAATATGCTGTGGACTTTGTCATTACATCAAAATAAATGCTACAAAGCCATTTATCAGCTCAAACACGGTTGGAAAATTTAACCAAAGCTCTCATTTTTTTACCACTTAAAGCATTAGAAACATTGAATAAAGGAGAATTTTAAGATAAGACAATAAAAGAGAAAACTCAATATAGATGTTGCAGTCACTACAAAGCATTTCCGTCTTTTCAATTTTACATCCCTTTGTGGTATTGCAGATAACACAATCATTCCTGTAATCTGACTTGCAAGGAGTGCACTGCATCTTTGAGCCATTTTGAAAACTAGATTCATTAAGCATTCTTTATTAATTTTAGTGAGCATTTGAAGTGTAATACATTTTGATTAAACTTTGCAGAAGCCACAGCTTTTTCCAACATCATAAATCTGAGGCATGGCAGACTCCTGGTTCTATAACAAAACTGCCAAATTTTCAACCTCAGCCCAAGAGAGGATGCAGCCTGGTGCCCCTCGCCTCAGGATCCTGCAGAAGGTGAGAGCCTACCCAAGTGTTTGTGATTCTTTAATCCCTACAAAGGTATCTTGTTTTAGGCAGGGAACAGTTGGGAAAAGAGCTCTGGCATCCACTTCACCCCCATGTTGTACAGGGTGGGCAGAGGAGCTGTGTTTGGGCAGATATGTCCTACCTGGCCCTTGGATGCTATTGTCACCTTGCTTTACAAAGCAGTCTCTCTGCCCAGGTCATACCTTTGTACCTTCTAGACGTGTGTAAAGCCACAACCTCCATGTTCAAGGGGAGGGAACTTAACATTGAGAATACAATTTTCAGATCACTACACATGTCGTTTCAAGGACTTTTTTGGAAAAACACCTGCTAAGCTGCAAGGAGAGCATCTAGGAGAGCCTGTGCTGTCAACAAGTAAAGCCTCATCAGCTCCTGAAACACATTTGCTGCAGAGCTGAGGTGTCAGGAAATGCATGGAAACCAACATGTTGGGTACCCAAAGTGGGCTCCACCATCTTTTAGTTGACTTGAAAATGCTCCAAGGGCTGGAGCACCTCTCCTGTGGAGACAGGCTGAAAGAGCTGGGCTTGTTCAGCCAAGAGAAGAGAAGGGTCTGGGGAGACCTTAGAGCAGTTTCCAGCCTCTAAAGGAGCCAACAAGGACTTTTGACGAGGGCAAGTAGTGATGAAGGGGAAGGAGAGAGGTTTTAAAAGTGACGGAGGAGAGATATAGGTTAGATATTAGGAAGACGTCCCTGCCCATGGCAGGGAGGCTGGAAACAGATGTTCTTTAAAGTCTCTTCCAACCCAAACCATTATAGGATTCTATAATTTCTCCATAAAGCTTCCATCCATGAAGTTCCCAGGGGAGCAGAAGACTATGAGAGTGACCTACCTGGGAGGCCTGACCAGCTCTCAGTCATTGCCGTCAGATGTGAGCTCTTTTATGGGAAATTTCCAGCTTCAGAGGAAACCCTGCCCCTTATGATGCTCAATGACTGCTGGGGAGTGGTAGGATGTTGCAGCAGGACATCTTCTACCAGGATTCACACTGGATCTCCCACTGCAGCCTCTTACTGGCTGTTTTCTAGAGTATGACGCCCAAAAAGTCCATATAGCCCCAACCAGAGCAAGACCCTAACAAAGTAATATTTGTAATTCTTCCTGAGTACTAAAATAAAAAAGCTCAAATCTCTCTTAAACCAAAGCTGAAGAAATCTCACCTTAGGCTGTCTGCATACCTAATTACTGTCAACAAAGTAGTAACAGTTATCTTGCCTTGAGTTAAAAGAGGGAAGCGGTGCTTCAGGCTACAGCTCTGCAGAGAGATCTTGGCCCTTGTGCTCAGCCTCAGCTTCCAGATCTGGGCATAAATATCCACCAATGCTCTTTCCCAGCATGTATCCACAGCCTGTCAAATGGCACTTGATTTCTCTGCTGCCTCTCAGACAGTCTTGTCTTTTCTCCCCATTAGCCAGAAACGTGGGCTTGGTAACATGAGAAAAAAGACCTTCATCATAAAATGTGAGCTAATCCTCCAGGACAAAAATCAAGAGGTATCTTAGTCACTTCCCAAACACCCACCAAATGGGTTTGTTTAATATTTTAGATGTGATACACTTATTAAAAACACTCCAGCAACTGCAATTGCTTTTAGGTAAGACTGTGAATGTACTCATGCTAAATTTGTCTAGATGGCCGTACAATTTTAATTGTATGCTTTCTACATATTTTTGGTAATAATAATCAAACACTGTCTGAAGTATGAGGAAAAGGTTCACTTCAGCAGTTCAGACATATACAGGTGCAGGGCTTTATTCCAATTTCATATTCAGGAAAAATTCACATTGATTTTTAAAGCAGTTTAGCTTTAAGAAGATAAAATCTCACTGTTCATTTGCTTAAAACCCAAAACTTCATCATAAGTGACAGGCAAACACATTACAGTTTCATTATTTGCCTTAATATTTATCACTTAAAGCAGCCATTGAGTGATGCTGGATCATGCAGCACACGCAGTACCAGGCAGTCATCCAGCACAAGAGCTAGGAACCCTCAATGAAAGTGTTCTTCCTGAAAAATCTCCATGCTCATACTTAGCTAGGCACCCCATTTTCATGGGCAGCTCATACTGCACTTGAGCCCATATTAACTGCCATTAAGGAATGAGTCATGAAAAGTACCCCTCCTTTCTCGACAGCTCTGTGTGTATGAATGGATTATGCTGCTGCCATCGATTTCAGCAAACCATGACTGGGGCTGTCCAACTGGTATAGCAGAAAGAGCCCTGAGTGACAGCAAATCTTTCAATTCCTTTATATTTTAAAACAACAGTGTCCTTTCCATAATTAAAGTGCAAACTTGTCCAAAACCCTAATTCTCTGTTAACTCACCATTCGCAAGTGATAGCTGCTGCCCACTGTGCACACCTGTGTGCCTGGTGACCAGCAGGTAGCTGTTCTCCCTGATAGTGTGGCCAGTTGTGCTGCTTCCCATCTCTGCTGTGCCATTACTGGCACAGTGATACCAGCTTCTCTATTGAAAGAGAGAGAAAAAGGGAGAGAGAGAGGCCAGAAAGCAGTGGGAAGAGTACAAAACACAGCAAGGGAAAGCACCATGAATGGGCACTGAGAGGCACCAAATTGAAACTTAATACAAATTGAAACTTTCTTCTTATTTAAAACTGTGTGGGTAAGCTGTGTGAAAGTCTGCCAAAGCCTGTGAAATTGTCAGGTTTCAGAAAAGGGGGAAGTTCATCGGGAAGACAAGGGCATCAGCTCTCACTCAGGTAGGGAAAACACACAGTGCTTCAGGAAGAAGGTGAACGCCTCAAGGGCTATTGTACAAACACAGGAGTTGAATGGCAGTTGCAGAAAATATATTTAAAGTCTTTAAGAGCACCTCTTTGCATTTAGTCTTTATTCTTGTCCCAAACCAGCATGTATGCTCAAATGCAAAATTTTAACAGCATCATTTCTCCCTTCCTTCCTTTGCTGAATTTAAATCCACACCAAGTGATATTGGTCTCCATACAATTTATCCTAATATATTTGTAGGGAGCTGCTTTCTTTAACAGAACATCTTTATTTTTTTAATGCCAAAAATACTTTATTTTTTTTTTATCACTGCAGACCAGAGACATTCACTGGGGACATCAAAGGAAGCCTGAGCTCTTCATGATTAAGCGTATCCATCAGTTTGGCCACTGGTGGCTTGGGACCTATTCCACAGTTATGGACATATTTTTAGCACATGGAAAAGCAGTGTCATAAGCACATGATATGAAAAATGCACAAAACAATCTATCACTTTTGTTTGCTTCATTCTATCATAATCAGGTTAGGGTTCCCTCTCCTACCCCTGCAATTTGCTTCTATTTTGGAAGTGTCTCCAAGGAGGCAGGCTGTAGGAATATAATGGCCCATCAAACCCACGGCAGCTCTGTGCAGCAGCTACAACAAACCTGTCCACCATATCGAAGGAGATGGAGCAGTAGAGCACTGGGATGAAGGAGACGAAGCAGCACCAGGATGAAAGAGACGGAGTGGAGAAGAAGGAAAAGGTGCTGTCAGGACCTTGAGAGGGCAGAGTAGTTGCCCATTGGCCTGAGTCTGTCCTTGGTGATGGCATGTGGCACTGTGCTCTCCCTTTGTTACTGCCATCTCAGTACAAATTCTTTTTTCTTTAATTTTTACTGTTTTAATTTCCTGTCTATCACAGCATAAAAAAACCCTGAAGTCTTGGACAAAGAAATGGAAATGAGTGCCAGATGTGCGATACACATCTACAAGATAACCTGATGGGAAAGAAAATACTTCGGAGACTGGGCTGTGCTAGAAGAGGCTAGAAGGGAATAGAACAACTTTGCTGCGTTGTAGAAAAGTCTTGAAAATGAGAGATGTTAGGCTGCGGATTCATCTCTATAGGTAAAATATGAGCGTTATGTTATTTACAAATTCTACTCTAAACTTGAGAAGATATTCCCTATAGGATATTGCTGCATTCACAAAAAGCTGGACCTGATTCTCTATACCACTTCTCCATCAGTGTCTGAAGAATTTCCCTGGTTAAGCTAACTACTTATCACTGAAGTTATACAAATGAAAAATGCCAATTTGTTGTAAATATTACTTACATGTAAGTACTAACAAAAATTATAAAGCAAAAAAAAAACCCTAAGCTAAGTTTCACTCAGCAACTGCAGGAAATGAAGAAAAAAAAATAAAACCAATGTTCTTTAATTCACCCACCTGCAGAAGACTGCTGGCTGCTTGGCTGCAAGGGAGACATTTCAAATCCTGTTACCCAGCAGGGTATTTGTGTGTGTAATGGAACTGCCACTTAAAGCTTGCAGAATATGTATTCAATGATTCACAGATCCATGATGAAGTGAGTCCAGAAGAGGCCACAAAGGTGCTTCAAGGGCTGGAGCACCTCTGCTGTGGAGACTGGCTCAGAGAGCTGGGCTTGGTTCAGCCTGGAGAAGAGTAGGCTCCAGAGAGACCTTAGGGCAGCTTTCGGTGCCTAAAGGGGCTAACAAAAACCTGGAGAGGGGCTTCTGACAAGGGCAGGTAGGGATGAGAAAAGGGGAAATGACTTCAAAATTACAAAGGGTAGATTTAGATTAGATATTAGGAAGAAGCGCTTCCCTGTGAGAGTGGTGAGGCACTGCCACAGATGGCACAGAGAAGCTGTGGCTGCCCCATCCCCGGCAGTGTTCAGGGCCAGGTTGGATGGGGCTTTGAGCAACCTGATCTGGTGGAAGATGTCCCTGCCCATGGCAGGGGGATTGGAACTGGATGATCTTTAAGGTCCCTTCCAACCCAAAGTCATTCTGTGATTCTATGATGTCAACTTTCGTTAAAATCTCGACATGGTTAATGAAAGCTACATCACCCCCTCCCTTTGCCAAATATAAACTTAGAGCTGCCAAAGAGCACATACTCAAGATGGACATCACTGAGATTACTTGGAGCTCTCCTCCCAGATAAACCTTCGTTGCCATCATACACAAACCACTCTTCTGTTTTACATTGTTACAAGGGGCAGAAAGATTGGATGGCACTCATTCATTAGCAGAGAAATGCCCTATTTCTAATGGACCTAGCTCCCCATTCTATTGTACTGATATTAAGCCCACCAGCAAATACTTCCTAGTTCCAGGTTCCTGGTTTTCACTGGGTGCAAATGTCCCTGGCATTCCTATGACACGTTAGAAGAGAGGAAAACATGCATTATCTTAAATAATTCTGCTCTTTGCACACTCCATGTATTTGCTATCACTTTTTCTCCTTTTCAAATGGTGTGCCACGATCATTGTGATACATAAATTACACCTTGAACTTAAGCAAAGCATATCCACAAGATATTCTTTAAGTGAAAAATAAATTATTTTAAAAAAAATAAAGTATAACACTATTGGAAAGTAGAGCACAGCAGGTGTTAACAAATGGAACCTAACATTCGGGTTGGACATAGCCTTGGGTGGCATGGTTTAGTGGGAGGTGTCCCTGCCCAGAGCAGGGGGGTTGAAACTAGATGATCTTTAGGTCCTTTCCAACCCTAACTATTCTATGATTCTATGATTTGTTGTATCTTGGACATAAAAATACATACATTAATTAAAAGCAGGCTTTAGGGAAAATAATATTAGCGTGTGCTGTAATAAAAGCTAAAGTCTTCCAGAAAGATCCGTTGTACTGCAGCAGGAGGCTGTTACTAGTTAATTTGTGTAGCTGTTCAGATAATTTGATTAAATGCACAAGACTTAGTGGGATACGGAACAGCAGGTCATTGCCATTGAAGAAGGATAAGAAGCATGGGACCTTGCAGGGAACTTGGGAGACTTAATGCATCAGGGATTTCAGCAAGACTTCAGCCTCTGTCTAAACGCCACAGTTTAAATAGACACTGTTTATCCACCTCAATGGACAGATTTCAGCCCCATGCTCAGTCCAGTGACTTTCCTAGATCAAAGAAGGGTGGATCAAGGAAGATGACTACAATTTCATATATTGAACCTAGCCTCTCAATGCTGGTGAATGCTGTCTGTAGCATGGATTGTATCTATGGGAGCCCAATCATACCCATGGAAAGTGTGAAGTTGAACTGTAAAAATGCTTTTAATAAAAGATTGCTGCCAAGTATTTGGCATTCTGTCATTTGTAGACAGATCTGGGAGCACTGTACTATTTTTAATTTGCATTAAAGGCCCATAGCGTGCAGCAGTGTTGACATCCCATTACTACTGTGACTCAGTACCACATACTGTATATCCTGGGCTTATAACTTGGTTCTAGCCTTGCTGTCCAGTGTGGCAAGGAGACAATAGCTTGTTTTGTTTCTCAGCAGCATTGCAGAGTCATTCCTCTAACTGATTGAAAAGTGAGGTTTTATCAAGACACCAGCCTCTTGGAAAATGTGAACTGCCATTGATTCAACCTCGTTCTAAAAAAAGTCCTGAAATAATTTGTCCTGCCCCTAACCAGTGTAAGAAAGATCAATAGCCCCTGCTTTAGGAAGGGAGTTGGGATGCTAGAGGCAATCAGCTAGAGTCAGACCGCTCCAAATTCCCAGCCAGGAGCATGCTGCTTCATTTATCCTTGAAATTTTTATGTCAGAATGCCAAATGAATTCTGACATACGTGACATGCCCAGAATGGTAATACTGTGAAACAGTTTAAGCCATTCTCATTGCCGTGCTGTCCCTCAGAGCCAGAGTATGCTTGTCCTCATCTTGACTGCTTGGACCATTCCATGGGTCACCAGGAAGGAGGTTTCACCACAGCATGCATGCAAGTGCTTCAGCCACGATACTCAAGTCTTGGAATTGCAGGGACTTGGTCTTGCAGGGACCGGGAGAATGAAGACCTTAGGCCCACTGTAGGAGAGGATCAGGTTCAAGATCATCCAAGGAACCTGAATGTTCACAGGTCCCTGGGATGTGATGAAATCGGTCCATGGTTCCTAAGGAGCTGGCAAATGCCACTGTTCATCATATTCAAAAAATTATGGCAGTCAGGTGAAGTTCCCAATGACTGGAAAAAGGGAAATATAACTCCCATTTTCAAGAAAGGAAAAACGGAAGACCTGGAGGACTACTAACCAACCAGTAGTTCCTCTGTGCCTGGCAGGATCATGGAACAGATTCTCCTGGAAACCATGCTAGGGCACATGAAAAACAAGGTGCATGGTGACAGCCAGTATGGCTTCACTAAGGGGAAATCCTTCCTGACCGATCTGGTGGCCTTCCATGATGAGGCTACAGAACTGATGGACAGGGGTAGAGCAGTTGATGTCATCTACCTGGACTTGCGCAAAGCATTCAACACTGTCCGCATGACAACCTTGTCTCTAAATTGGAGAGACATCAATCTGATAGAAGGACCACTTGGTGGATAAAGAACTGGCTGGATGGCCACATGCAAAGAATTGTGCTCAATGGCTCAATGTCCAGCTGGAGACCGGTAACAAGAGGTGTCCCTCAGGGATCAGTGTTGGGACCGGTCCTGTTCAACATCTTTGTTGGTGACATGGTCAGTGGGATTGAGCATGCCCTCAGCAAGTTTGCTGATCACACTAAGCACTGTGGGTAAGTTGATATGTTGGACTGAGACTTACAAACTCTAAGCCCTGGACTTTCTTTCAAGTAACAAAAAGGCATGCTTTTAGTAGTGTAATTGTGCTCATAGCACTTATCTGAGTATTTGCCAACTAATCAGTGTCTTTTATTTTTTTTTTTTTTAATTTGGGATGTTAGAAATGGACACAATGTTCCAGTCACAGGCTTGTTAAAGCAACACAACCTCTTTGCCCTCTTATTTTATATTCTTCTGTTTTAAGAAAAAGCATATGGATGCTCATCATTCTTTTGGCTCCATGGCGCACTTCACACCTATCTCCAGCTAATTCAATTGCAGTGACATAAAAAACCCCTTCAAAATCCTGGTTCCTAGGGCAGAGCCCAAGAGGCTATAAATTACACCTACTTTCTCCACTCTTATATGCATTTTCCATGTTAAACAATATCAAAATGCACATTGCATGAAGAGTAAAGCCATGTAGACCATCAGCATTTGTATTGGCCTTTTATAATCCATGATTTTGAAGTTTTGCCATGGATGGATGAATGATTGGTTGACTAATGTGCATATGATTAGCAAGCATGCTCCTCACAGGCTCTCAAAGCATTACCACAGTGTTAGACACAAAATTTAATTTTGCACCTCTGGGGCTCTCCAAGCAGGCTGGAACTTATTCAAGCAGCATCAAGAGCCCTTAGCTGCTTCTTTACATATTTTTGGAACATTTTTGTTTAACGTTTCTGCCTTCACTCTCCAGCAAACACTGCTTAACAGCTGTGTTGTTCCTATATAGTAACAATACCATAGATAGCATTCTTTCTTTCTTTTACTAAAACATTTCTTTTAAAAAGCCTTCCTGCACTCATTTCTGCTTGCCATTTCTCTCCCCTTTACTCCTTTATTTTATCAGAGTGCCTGTTTTCCAATGTTTGCAGTGAGCATATGGGGGTTTTTATTTATAATGGGCTTGTATGTAGCTATTCTCACTCACCTTACTACTTTACTACTTTAAAGATCATTATTCTACAGTGGGGTATGTGAAAATGGCCCCAATAGCAATCCTGCAGTCCATGCTAAAAAGGAAAACCAAAACTACCCACCTTTCAGCTTTAGAGCAGTGCCTACCCTGTCCTTTCATCTTCAGCTACTGTCAGTCTCCATCTGCCTTCTGGGGAAAGTGAAAACATCTGGTCAGTTGTGCACCTCTAGGCATCCCCTTGCTGCCTTAAACCTGTCTGGTTACATCCCTGGTTCGTGAGCTTTGAATGCAGCACTTCAGCTATTCCAAATCACTGTGGCATTTTGAGTTCTATACACAAAATATTTCCTGTGAGAATATTTGAGCACCGAGATTAATCCACACCTGATATGCTCCTGGTCCTCCCGTTGCAATTGAGTATTGTGGCTGCAAAACAGCAATGACATAGTACCGTATTTCCTATCTTGGAAATGTGCACAGTGTTTAGAAAGATCTCTCTGGTGTGATTATTTATTTCAGAAAAAAAGTTATTTTGTTCTTTCCAAATCTAAAAGGAAAAAACAAATTGCCGAGTAGAAAGCAAGAATATAATTTTTTGCTTATGAAAAAACCTAAAAGGCAACACAAAATTTAGAACATAATTATAGACTTGTGTGACACTTATCTTCTAAGTCATATTTTGTTCTTTTCTGATACATTCTAGAGAAAAGATTGATAGGACAGAGACTTTAGTACAGGACAGCAATGACTTAGTGAGTCCTTAAAACAGACATACTGCATTGCTATAACCACTTTATAGGAGTACAGCACAAAGTGCCTACGACAAAGTGCTGGAGACAGAGTTAAGAGTCATCACTTAGCCACCTGAGTACAGCTGTCTTCATTTATATGGTGAAAGCCTCAGCTCTGTCACAGAACAATTTTATTTGGAATAGAAATCCAAAATGGGAAAATGGAAAAGTATTTAAGCCAGTAGTAAAACAGCTCACACAAGTGGGGTATCTGTCATTGAAAGAAAGATGATAGAATGGTCTAAAAGTGATGGATAGTCACACTTACATACCAAGCACACTTCCAAGGCATAACAATCCTGGAAAAATGCCTCACTGAGAGAAGGACATCTCTGACATAGCCCTAGGTCCTTGCGATGAGTCATCTTACAGCAGGGCAAGAGGAGATGTGAAAGGATCTGAATAAGTCTCAGTGCTCTGAGAGATAAAGTAGCAGTCTTTAAATGGAAGGAAAAAAAAAGGTGGTGGATGTGCAAACTCGAAGGGCTGGGGAACTTCGCCTTTTATAGCTGATGGTGCCTCTAGCCTCTCTAAGAGTCTTCTTCTTTTAGCCCCTAATTTCCTTTGCATCCACAAAAACGTATCACCTAGGAGAGTTCCTACTAAATGGAAGCTGTCAATCAGGTGGGCATCAGGGGAAGGAAATCATCTCTCACCACTGAGCTGGGGGCTCTGGGCCACTGCAGCATCCCCTGCTTCTTCCTATAAATGCTCCAAAGGTGTTCATTTCTCCCCAGGTTGTACTGTCTGACCCCCTGCCCTGGAAAGTCAGTCCTAGAGCTTTGGGGTGCAATAACAACCTAACACTGTTCCCACTAAATGAATGTGGGCTGTTCTATCCTGTGAATTCAATATGTTCAAGTCTCAGATGAAACCAATTTTTTTTAATAGCAAGAGTAAATATCAGAATTACAGTAGATGTGGTAAAGTCTGGGTTTATCCTGTCTATAATAATGTTTTATTTCCTACACCCCGTTCCTGGAGGAGCAGGCAGTAGGGCAGGCAGAGGCTGTGCATGCACTCCATTGATCTCCAGGTTTGCACAGCATCATGCCTGCTGCCTGACAGAAACTTTACTCCCTGCTCAAGTCTTCCTATTCACTTTCCTCCAGGATTTTGTACAGTTATTATAAAAACCATCATTATTAGCAGGAGCAACTTAACCCATATTTTGTATGTTTCAGTCACCCAGAAAATGACTTGCCAATGCTCGTGGCAGTGCTGACAAGCGCAAAGGCCCTGTGAGGCTGCTGGAAATTACTGCCATCCCTGCTCTCCCTTGGTGTTTTCAGTGATAATTAAGATCTTATTAATTAATGTACCTGAAGTACCTGCAAACTTTTGCACTGTCTTTGCTGGTAACATGATATAGAGCACCCATATCTAACAGTGCACAAAAAGGTTGGGTTTTTTTTGGCTCTCCTTTATTAGCTGTATATTGTTTATCCTGACCAAGCTTCTGGGATTACCAGAGAAGCACTTCTAACGTTCTGCTGCCCATGCAGGGTAGATCTATACCAACTAATGTAATGAAATTTAAATCAGCTGAAATGACCTGACCTGTTCAATTGAAAAATGTTTTTGTTGGTACATCTGCTATTTCATAGGTATAAATAATAAAAACCAAAGCAGGTATGCCACATTTAAAAAACAAAAAGCTACACTGCAGCAGGGCAGAGCTCAGAGCCACTGGGGAGATGCTCTGATGCAACCCAGGTTCGTACAGAAAGGAATAATGGGAAACCTATCCTGTGCTCTCCCATTTGGAAACCATCCTTTTCCAACAGCAGCAAAAACAAATTGAGCAGAAACAAAGATAAAAGAAGTTTAAGCATCAAAGCTGATCCAGCATCCCTCCAATGCTGCCCACTGCCTCCCAGTCAGCAGTTTCTTATGAGCCTATGGCAAGGAGTGGTGGGAGTCATAGAATCATTTAGGTTGGAAAAGACACTTAAGATCTTTGAGTTCCCTGGGAAATTTCTCCCCTGACAACCCACTGTTGAAGTCTGGGCTGCTTTAGACAGCAGCTAAGTCTGGTTTGCTTCAGACAGTAGCTAAAGGCTTGCTAAAAGGCCTAGGGTAGCTAAAGGCCTTGAAACTGCTTTAAACAGTAGATAAAGCCTTATATGGCTAAGGACCTTGAAGTAGCTGGACACCCAAAAAGAGAGGTTGAATGAGGATATGAAAAAGGAGATGGATACTGATGCAGTTTGTGATGTGGAGAGTCACCAGCTAAAGAAGGATGAAGAACAGGATGCAGGTGTCCTTAATACTGATAATAGCAGCCATTTATTAAAAAAGCATGATATCTGTATGTAACCACTAATAAGCATAAATCACATGCAGCCGACGCATGCACAGAAATAAAACTGTATAAAAGGACGAGCTTTTGGAGTAATAAAGCGAAACAAACTTGCATCATATTGGTGTCATGTGTTGTGTCGTTCCCACCTCACATGGAAAAGGAAAATCCCCACAACCCACTGTGCACTGGGATGTTTCATCCACCTTACAGTATGAGCAGGAAATCCTCTGACAATCAAGCAGGTTTGTGGCGATGAGGATGAAACTCCTGGAAAGTGCAAATGGTGGGATATAACCAAGGAATGGCAGTAAGGGAAGAGAAGTAAGTGCAATATCCTTTTAGCTCACAGTTGAAGTTCTGAGCAACTTCAAGGGCTTCCCAAGAAGTGGTGAATGACCTCAGCTCCTGATGGTGCTTGGCAAGGTTGAGGGTTTATGTAAGGAAGAAGTAACAAGGTGTTATCGCCCTCAGTCAATCTCCAAAACCCCTTCTTCTGGGGCTGGATCAAAAAGAAAGTGAAACAGCTTCAATCAGCTAATGACCAGCCAACTCATATACATGACAAAAAGAATGTGCTGGATGATAGTACAACAAGGTGTAATATATTACTGTTTAGAGATGGATACTATGCTCCAAAAATAGTTCAACTACTCTTTGTTTCCAGGATGAGTTTTGCCATTGTCTCTCCAAATCCAAAGGTGGATTAATAACAGTTAATTTTCTTCAAGTCTTTGTGCTTCCACCACCAAATGATAAGTCTTTGTCTTTCATTTTCATCTGGTATTTCCTTCTAATTCAGTAATCCATAATAGGTGGTGATAGAATCAGGGAGCTTGGAGCCAGGCGCCAGTCCTTTTCTGAAGAGGTGGTTACTGGGACAGGAGGACATGATGCAATTCACAACATTAAAGATATAACTAAATTAAATTGAGTTTTGTAGCTCTGAGAGATAATAAGCAAAAACTCACATTCATTCAGAGAACAAGAGTTATCTTAAATATTTAGAAGAGGCAGGTAATCAGTGTATGCAGCATTTCCACAGGTAAAGCTGCTGCAGCTAATTCATAACATTACAGATGAACCTGTCACCAGAGCTGACACTGCAAATTAAATTCTGTGTTCCCTCCACAGCCATACCAATATCAGCTATATTAAATCTGTATTTAAAATAGGCTGCTGCATGTAGGGCTAAGATAGATGGCTCAGGATGTTAGTAATAACTTCCCACCTACAAATTCTCTCCTCCAGTCCGGCCAGTGCCGTGGCTATCGCACTCAGGCCACAGTGGCCCGTGGGCTAGGTGGTAAGTGGGCAGAGCTTGCCTCCAGCCCTGGAAGCCAGCAGCATCTTCACTTGAAGGGTGTCCCTGCACTCAGCTGGCTGGTCTTCTGGAGGCAGACATGGCTGACAAACTGTCCTTCCACACTGCCACCAGCAACTGCACAGAATAAGGTGAAAATAAGTCATGTAATAACAAAAGCCTACAATATGTGCAAATCTTTGACACTAAAGATGTAAACTTTCCAAACAAGGAAGGGACTCTGCGAGAAAATATATTTGGGAATGGTATTACAGTCAAAAAAAAAAAAAAAAAAAATTGGGATTTTTACCTCAAATGGTGTTCCTGAGCTGCAGAACTTGTTACAAAAAAAGATTTTACATTCATATACATCTTCACATTCACACAAAAATGCATCTTCATAACCTGGGTGGACAAAAAAGAGGGATATGGGCTTTATGGGCTTTGAATTTTGTTTAAACATTGCTGTGTTTCTTCAATGCTCTGGCTCTTGCTAGCTGTAAATTGACAAAGCTGCATGTCAATTGGTTCAGGAAAACGTCCTGATTTAGCAGATGCCTAAGCTACGGAGGTGACCACACAGCAGTTCTGCATACATCCCATTGCCTGCAATGTCTTCCTTTTCTTACCAGAAGTAGTTAAGAATTCTGAGAAATTCTGCTGAACTCTATGCAATGATGTAATGAAAAGTGGCCTATTTTAAGTTAAATATTAGTTGCCAATAAATGGTATTTCAGTTATTTGGGTTCAGAAACTGTACTTCATTAGTATTCCTGCAATGCTTCTTCCTTTCACTTGACCCAAAGAACAATTTTGAGGCTAACAAGAGAATCTTTTATCAGAAATTGCTACAATATTATATTTTCTATGTTTCAGGTAACCAATAAGGGCAAAATAATATTCACTATATTTCAATAGCAATTTGGTATGAATATTTATCCTAGATAAGTAAAAAAATACCACGTGCATGGTGAGAAAGAAAAACAGGGCCTGGTGGTACTCAGATGGCTGTGATGATGAGCAATTTTATTATCACACAACAGCTGTAACAACTCCAGGGGAGCTGGTTCCAGCCAGCAGCAAAACAGGCTTTTTCAGTTACGGCCCAGAGGAAGAGCTAATGCTCCTATAAACTATTTGTCACCTGTAATAATGAGTGATTTGGAAGGCATTAGGTTTTACTGCCTGACCTATGACCAGCAGTCCCTGGACTGTATGTCTTCAGTTGCTTGAAAGAAGGAAAGCAGGAGGTATCCCCTAACAGCTGGCTGCTAGTTAGAAAGGAAAAAGTGTGTTGTTAGATAAATCGCTTTGCCATGTCTTTTAGATTTTACATCAGGAGATAAGCAGCCAGAGGCTGCATTAAAGAATAGAAAGCCAAACGAAGAAAACATAAAAAGCACCAGTAGCACCAAGGGCTGTTGCTGGAAGCACTGTTCATGTACCACCCCATCCCCTCCCCAGGATCGGCTAGCTTGTGGGAGGCAGTCTCACATTCCTTGAGTCCCATGCAATAACTAACATCTCCTTTCCCCACCATCTCCCCAGTGCTTGGAGATGTGGGTGCTGAAAATCCAGCAGCATCTGTAACACCAAAATGTCCTGGTGAAGCAAAACTAAGAAGCTGCAGCTGTTTTGAAACTCTTACATATATGGAAGGGGAATATTTATAGGAGCCCTTCCAAAGCTGCCAAGAGTATGTAAATTGTGACAATTATTGTTATTAATAAGAGGAAATGGACTAAAGAGTCTTTGTGCTGCAGGCGAGCATGCACAAGGCCTTATTCGTGGACACTTCTTTTAGCTGTTTTAAAAACAGGATAAATAATACAGAAGCAGCAGTTTTCATCAGAAAAGACAAACGTAGTTGTAGCAGCTTCTTGTAGCCATGAAGTCTCAGCCCAGGTCAAGCTGTGTAGCTTAAAAGCTACAGTGGGGTGGAATCAGGTACCTTCCCAGTGGTCATTTTTCTTCATTCACACTTTGACTCTTTCTGCTTGTGGAACTACTAGATTAAGCATATTAGGAGTCAATTGACCATCAACATAACTTCCTTCCTTAAATTACTCTTGAACTTTATTCATCACAATGCGCTTCATGCCTTGACTCACAATTTCTTTTTGCAAAGGTAAAGCAACGTAGAGGTCTATCACAAAACAGGCAAGTTCACTGGCTACCTTATTACCTCTCTAGTGTTTTGTATCCTGGTTATTTGACAGCAGGGAAGCACCTTCTTTTGCAACGGAGATTTTCATAAAGCTCATGAAAATATAGGTTCCTACAGTTCTTTCATTCTTAGAACCAACACTGAATTTACATGAAAGGGGAAAAAAAGCTTATTTTGCTTAATTAGAAGTCATTAATTTGAGGTAACAGATGGAAACTGTTTATTTGTGAGAGAGAGTTACTTAGTTTGGTCTGTAAGGGGTACATTGCATCTGGGTAGCATGGATAGTTTTCAGCTTTTTGCTGCCACAGACTTTGCTGCATGTATTTAAATAGCATTTGGATTTGGGCAAACACTAGAGCAGGAGCTCCAGGCACTTAAATACCAGCGTGCTTGGAAATTTGTTATCAACCTGATGCTTTTGAAAATGCCATCTTAGGCAATACTTTTGTTCTTCATGAATGTGGCAGCTACTAATGTGGCTCCTACTACTACAAGCAAACCCTAGAGAGCAAAACAGATATATTCTGTCCCTATCCATGACATATCATTATTTAGTTGGTCTCTAGCAGCTTTGGAAGGAGAAAATAAATTGCCTATTTTAGACAGCTACACAACCTTCTTCAGGTGTAAAGAGACTCACTGTTTCTTACAGTCATATCAGTTGGACAGACCTTGTCCTACTGAAGCAACAGGGCTTCTTCAGTGCTGTTGCAGTTGAGTTTCTACCCTTTTATGCTTGAAGAGGTTGGAATTGCCAAGGACACACCAGAGAAACTTAAGAGCTGAAGTGCTTATCCAAGCAGGTTACATCACATTGATTTTGAGTTGCTTATGAGAAAGTCAAGATCTAGAATCAAGCGTGTTGCATCTTATGACACCAAACCTTCACATAAGCACATTTTCATAAAGTGATATACTTGTCTCTGGATCCCAGCACTGCTTCCTAATGAAACTGTGAAGATGCGGTGCTTTGAAAGCTTGGTATAGGACAAAAATAGTAGTCTATAACAGAAAACATTATACTATTTCAGCAAATTCCTTGCCTTTGAGCAAAAATAATGATATTTCCATTTTGCAAATAACTTACTAGACAAACACTGTATAAAATGGGGGTAATGACAAATACAAGTCAGTATTTGCTTCTGTCCAGTGATGATCCCTGGGAATGTATTTTCTGCTTGCTATCATCACACATTTTATCATCACACCAGGAAAAGCAAACTCTTATTTGGTGGGGGTTCCTTTCAGACTCTTTTTTAGTAAATTTCACATTCCCTTTTTCTCATTTTGGAATAGAAGAGGTGCCATCCTCAGGAAACAGAGCCTGAATGCCAACAGGCAAGCACCTACCTGGTATTTTTTCTTGTTTCTGAACATGCAAATTAAATTCCTGTGGTTACCATATGAATTGAGTTAAAACAGAAAATAAAAGAAAAGAAGGAGGTTTGGGGTGGGCTGCAGGCTATAGCCATCTCTCATTTTAAACTGAAAAATAACCTACCACCATGTGGTCTTCAGAAAAGGATTAGAAAATGTCCAGGATATAGAAGAGAAAAATAAAGAAGATCTTAAGACAGAAGAAAAATGAACAATAACAAACATCTGCTATGTCCAGTTTTCTGAGGAAGAGAGGTAGTAAACCTGTGCTTTCTGAGGCTTTTTGTTGAATATAATGTAATTTCTCAGGCATGCTGCTGTCTGATAAGCGTGGATGAAGTGTTCTTTGTGCGTAAGAAAGGCTCATATAAACTGACTAGCAGTGAAAGAAGAATGGAGATGCTATCTTGGCTGCTAGCACAGCTTTCTGAAAACTTCCCTGTGATAATTATACTGAATTATATTCTCAAATACAAAGCCCCACAGATAGCTTAATGAAAGCTGAATTAAAAATCACAGAAGCTGATTCAAACCACAATTCATTAGCACATGTACAGAAACAGGTAAGAAAAAGGAGTTATTTTTGAAAAGCATTGAAATCAAAGTTAAAGCTGCCATATGCTCCCTTAGCTCAGGCCCAGTTTCATCTGGGAAGGGAATAGTTGGTCGCTAAATGAGCACAGGGGATGAAGCTGTTTCTTAGATTAGGGCTTAATTTTTCAGTCTTTTGAATGACACTTGAAATCCCCCTGAGGTTTCAGTGTAGGAAAAGCAAAACCTGGTTACTCAGGACAGAGCACCAAGGGTTAACTTTAAGCTCAAATCTAACTAGAGATCACCCAATCTACTCACCACATCTGTTCACCAGTTACAATTTCCTATCCTGCAAAACATGAGAGAAATGGTGGAGTCTAATTTAGACTTACTTTTAAAAACTTTCTCATGCTGGACAATAGCAGGATTTCCTCTTAGTACAAAAGCAAACCTCATGGCATGCCGCTTTCTCTTCACCTCTAAAGGAGAAATTTCAGGCCCTGACTTTAGCTGTGGCACTGCTCGACCTCAGCAAGGGGACAGCTGAATTGGAGTCTCAGATAAAGACAAGGCAAAAGGTCTGAGCAAGGGAAGGGGTAGCACAAACAACTTTGGAAAAGATGCTGCAATAAGTCAGACATTGAATTCTTTGACTGCTGTTTCCTAATCTATTTTCTCTTTCCTGCACTGCAGCAGCATGGCAGAGGAGCAAATCTTTTCTGTTCTTTAGAGTCCTGATCACTGCTTCCCAGTCATAATCTCAGGCAGGACAAGGACCTCCTCATCTACCTCCTCTCCAATGCAAGCCCCACATGTGAAAGGTTTGCCTAATCAGGGACACAAGCCCTGATTTGACCAGGGACACAGGCTGCTGGGACCAGCAAAAATGCACCCTGAAGCTTCAATTAGCTTTGTACCGAAGCCTGTGTCCTACTTCTCGCCTGACAGAGGAGAAAAGTGTAACCACACCCAAGTGCTAAAACCTAGCGAGTTCTCCATGCCCTACCAGAAAGCAAGGAAATTAAAAGCATAACATATGACAATCTGGGAAGTATTTATATACCCAGATTTTAAGTGTAGCTGAGAAAGGTCATGCCCATGTGGAAAGCAAAAAAACATGGACCAGATATTTTTAATGGCAGGTTGCTCTTGCCAGGTCAACAGCCTACCTCTGCCCTACCTGCTGCTAAAGGGCTTCTGTGAAATGCTTTGAATTACAATCAGGCTGATCTTCCTCCGAAACGGTGCCCATCATGGCCAGAAAACTCACTTTGGTGGTAAAATCCATCAGCCAAACTCTTGATCCCCGTTTCTTTGCTTTAAAAAGTGATTGCATCATTATTTCTAAGACTTCAGGTCTGGAAAGTTTCAGCAAAAAAATATATTTTGGAATATTAAGGATGGATAGAAATAAGAGATATCCACTAAAACACTCAGGCAACCTGAAGTTTACCTGGATAATTAGAAAGTTGTTGTTTATGGTTTTGCATCAGAACTCATCTCAACACACTGTTCAGAAAATTGCCTTTCCAGAAATCACACTTGCTTTTCAAAACAGCCTAATTAGTATTCACTATAATATGTTTGATTTGGAAAAATGTTTCATGAACTAGAAATTCCACAGAGTGACCTACTTTAAATAAAGATTAAAATGAACAATTTAGTTAAAAGGTTAGTTTAGAATAGATCTGAGAGGAGTGGAAAACATTCTGAATACAGACAATTGTTCATGGCTTTCCATCAAGTGTCATATTTTTAAATTTAGCTGCATTCTTTTTTAGAAATGAAAACCAGTGACTCCAATGAACTTCAGAAGAATGGCAGAAGCTCTTGGATAAACGGATAGAAAATTATGAAGACATTGACTAGCAATACATTAAGACTGGAAGCATTTCTGTGCTGTAATCAGACAGTTGTCCAACAGCCACATAAAGTGAAAAAATTAAATGCCAACCGCAGATACCAGCAGAGTGGTTTCCTTGGTAATTGTAACTATGCAAAAGACTTCAGTTTCCTTACATCTGCCTAATATAAGCAAAATTTTTAACCTAATATCAAACCATCTTTTTAATTTGAAATCACAGAGCTCTGTCCAGTGGAACAATACAAGCATACATATACCTGTGAGCATGTCAGCAACCCAGAGGTGGTGGTGGATTATAACCTTGCTTACAGCTCTGCATGTATTGCTGTGCTTTTGTTGATATGAACAATGGAAAGCCAAAAAAGTCAAGGGTAGAACTGTGAAGAATTGCACAGATCTAAACTGGGAGAAACAAATGAAGTTTCTGTTTGAAAGCTGAACTTTCCCTAGCACTGACCAACAACTTAGATGAACATTTCCAGAGAAACAAACATACAACACCCATCTTGGACGCACGAACCATTTTGCTCAGTTGTTGCTGTAAGGGGAGGTGTGTTTGTTTGCTTGCTGTTTTGTTTGGTTTTTTTTAAACTGAAACTGCAACCTGGTGTCTGATGGCACAGGTTCTCATCTATTGCCTCAGCTGCTCATAATCAGAATTACTCATGCCAAAGAAGAACAGATTGATCATTTTATCTGAAGGCAATGGAATCCTCTTCTGTCTCCAGCAGTGAGGGGTTCCATATTCCTGGAGGGAAGAATCAGCAGATCATTGCACAAGTGCAAATGGGCATTGGGGTTTCTTAAACATAATTTCTTGTGAGTTGTATGACCTGTGCTTTGTCCTTTAAAGAACACCAGCTACTACCTAGAAATAGGTCTTGTGAATTGCTTTTACATACCTTTGTTATGAATCAATGGGAAAAAAACAGATGCATACAGATCAATTCATAAAATTGAAGAGGACCTCACATTTTATTCATGCATCAAAGGAGAGAAAAGGCTTCACAATGGATGAGGCAGTGTGGATGAGCACTGTGCATAAGGGTCCTTGCAGGATGTACAGGCAAGGCTGGAGTTTCCACTGCCAGGGCTCTGGCGTCATTCACCTTTTGGGTTAGAATAGGCCCCATACAACCATCTCAAACCTGACCCTCCCCTTCTCCACATTTGACATGTGGAAGGGTGAGCCCCCCAAACACTGCTGCAAGGAGAGAGCCCTTCCCTTGATACCCCCACCCCAGGGAGGAAGGAGCATGGGGGAGCAACATAGAATCATAGAATAGTTAGAGTTGGAAAGGACCTTAAGATCATCTAGCTCCAACATACTTCATCAACATGAAAAATGTTTGTGCTGTTCTGATAAGGAGGATGGATGGGGTTTGACTTGCTTCAAACCACTATCAGTTTAAAAGTAAAACCAAAGTCTATTATTGTTATTATCACTGGTTTTCTGAAGGGTGTATTAAATATGAGCCATCCTACGTGATGAATTAAAATGAGCTCTCTAGCTAACTTTAAAAGAAAAACACATATAGTCTAGCTTTGACTGACAACTATGTCACTAGATATAATTAATAACCTTTCACTATGCACTCTGAAAATGACAGATGCAGGATTTACCCAGCCCACATGACCTGCACACACTGTTCCCCAGCCAACATAGGGAGCTGGTGCTGCTCCCCATACTCCTAGGGCGAGCGCAGGGAGCACTGCTGTCGCCATTTGCTCTCCCCTATCCTGACTGCAGATATTGCCAAGGGATCAGATGCTTTTGTCATGTCTGGAACTCCTTCATATGTATCAGGGATCACAGCAATGTCCATACAGTGGCCCATCAGCTCCTTAGAGATTTTGTGTGATGAGGCCTTTTGCTAACATCTGATGCGATAGAGAAGTGTATATGTATATCTATATGTATATACTTATTAGGCAGATACCATCTTAGCATATGAACACTGAAAAAAAAAAAAATCACACAAGTCCATTTATATAGTCACCCAATGATCCCAGTCAGGGACAAGTAGAGTGCCAGTAGCCAAGTCCATCGAGTACTGTATGAGTTAGCCTATATTAACATGTTATTTTTCCTTATTTTTTTCTTTGATCTGTGCCCTTCACCAATATTTTTGCTTGTATCATTTCCATTGAATGTTGCTAGTAACTGGTGTTTTCTCTACCAGTAGCAGAAACCTGTCACGCTCCCTGGAATTTACTGCAACAGTGGGGAGCATGCCTGAATTCCAGAACACTCCCTGAAAGCTTATCAGGATCCATAAAAGGATATTAATAGAATATTTGTATATAAATTAACACAGAACCATAACAGACTTCATATTGTTAAGTCATCCCATTGGACTTCTCATCAGTCTGAGAGTGGGGCTTTAACCCAAACTCTGTCCTTCATATTCAGAACTTAATTGCTTTTTCCTTATTTGATCTTGTTACTGTTATTTTCTTTTTGGCTTATGAGTCTATGGCTCTGGAAGACAGTTCTTAGCCTAACAGTGCTGCCCAGGCTCCCCTCAGCAATGTCTGCTCTTTCAGGGCAAGAAAATGAGAAATGGGATGCTGGGCTTCCATGAATGATTTATAGGAGCTCAGCGCAGCAAGGAGCACACCATGCAGTGCTACTCCACAATTTTATCCTTATTGCACCATGAAAGGCACAACAGCAGCGTGGAATAGGGTGGAAAGTGGGTTTATGACTGCCAGATTGAATTAAGGGATAAAATAATTCATGCTTGCAGCAAAGAGGCTTATGAGTAGAAGCACACCCAGCAAACTCCTCTTAATTTCTGGGTAATTAGGATGCTTTGCAAAGACTTTGAGTAGCCTCCAGGATCCTATTTAACCTGCAGGGAAAAGGAAATGGAAACACCAGAATAGGCTCCGTTTATGGGAGGATAGTGCTCATCTTGTAGGCAAGCTGAAGTGGTGCCCTAGGGCAAGCAGTTCATGGTTTTCAACCCAAAGACAAAAGCTACTAAAATGAATTCACAAAGATTTAAGTGCCTGGAAGCTGGTTTTATGGGGAAGATTATTTCTTCAAGCACCGAGAAGCAGACCCAAGACAAGCTGCTGTACCTTTCCAGGACAGCATATACCACATGCTGCTTGTATTTATCCTACAGAAAGATTATCTCAAACTACACGAGTGAGATATTAGCTACAAGTCTGATTTCCAATCCTTATCATGACCATTAGTTACAAAATAATGTCAAGTAACTTATTCCATATGTTTGGCAGGGTCACTGTGATCTGTGGGCAGGCTGGATGAAGCATAGAGCCCAAGGTGGCTTCTGCTGGAGATCACTGTCTTAGATTAGTTCCCTAATTCCTGCAATTATCCTTAATGAATTTTTGTTCTCTAATAGCTGCATGGCTATTGATTTTTAATTGTTTGGTTTTTTTTTTTTGTGCCTTGAATTGATTAATATCAATTCCGAAAGGCATGCACAGCAGGAGGAGTCATTTGTCATTTGCAAATTAACAGGAAAGCAAAATGAACACAGTCAGCAGCTGTGCAAGGAGCTGCTGGGAGCATCCTAGACAGCCTTAGGCCATTAAAGGCTTTGCCTGAAGGGGAGAAGATGAGAGACAAAGGGCAAATAAAAACCTTTCATCTTTCTTGTCACAGCATAGCTTATACCTCCTTCTGCTAGTACACTGGACACTGCCATTAATCAGCAGTACAAAAGCTGGGGAGGAGGCAAGTAGTGCTCTAATGCCAAGATCAGGAAGTCTCTTGAGATATCATTTTCTCTATTTTTAATTATATTTTAGAGAAGACATTTAGTATATTTTTTTTTCTAAAAGTTATACATAGAGACTGCTAGATAAGTTAGCTTTTTTAAATCACTTGTTCAGTTTTGCTGTGATTTGTGTTTGTTTCACACATAAGCAGCTGAGGAGGTCCTGCACTTGCGACGCTGTGCACGGAAAGTCTCTTTCAACATTAACTCAGGAATCAAAAGAAGTAGACTTATTGTCACTGAGTGTGCAGGTATAGAACTAGACCACTGAGCATCTGAGCTACACCTAATGTAAAAAAAAAAACAAAAAAACAAAAAAAAACCAAAACCAAAATTAACTCTTCTTCATTACATGCATGCAAGATGTTTCTTTATATTAAGCAGTATCCTGACAGGTAGCAAGAGGTGGTCTACCTAGATCATAAACAAAAAAAGTAGTTTTAAGAAAGTTCATGCACTGGTAAATTTTCTTCAGATGAAATAACTATCAGGTTAAATAAAGGACCTGTGATAAACAGCATAACTAGAACACAAAAAGAGATTAACATCCAATAGCAGCAAGAAGCAAGGGAGGACCAGGAGCAAGACACAGATCTTCTGCTGGGTAGTTCACAAGATCCTTACCTGGAGAGCAGTGGGGACAGTTCAGGGCATCAAGACAGTGCTGCCTTTGATACCACAGCCCTGCTACTGCTGCAGCCCTCATCCGGCAGTGCCATGCTTCAGTCTGAAGACTCCCATGGGAAAGGAAATCCTCCTAACTCAAATCTGTACCATTTTCCTGAAGCTGGTAAATATGATGCCTAAAAAGTACCACCTCATCTCTTGCATCCTACCCCAGAATGATCCACTTGTATCCCTTTACCACTATGTGCATAATAAAGGTAGCCTGCTTACTTGCAAACAAAACCCCAGCTTTCTAACTTCAGGTGTTTTACCACCAAAACTCCCAAGAGGATGAAGGAGCTTTCTCTCCTACTGATGGGTAGCAGCTCTCTGCATCCACTTTCCAGGTTTCCTTGAGAATCCTGCAACAGGGATGCAGAGATATACCTGAGCACATTGCTCCCAGCCACCCATCATCAGCCCCTGGGTTCCTTGGTGAGTGTATGTGAAAGGTGAGCACTAGCTATGCTGCATCACTGAGTCCTATCCTGCTACTCCCACCAGCACCAGCATACACAGCAGGGGCGGCAATTCCCTCTGGATTAGCATCTTATCAGGGTGCACCCCTCCTTCCTCACCCTCAGCAGCTCAGGGAGTCACAGTCTGCAGCACTGGCATTTCAACAACATTTACCCTTCAATTATTTTTTACTTTAACATTCATGGAAATCCTGACTCTTAAGGAAGAATACCACTATTCAGAGTATCTGTCTTTCAGAAGTCTCCCATTCAGAGAAGAGATACTGCTTTCTCAAGTCACTTGAGAAATTCAGATTTCAGAGCAGAAAGGTGTGCAAACCACAGTGCAGCAGAGGTGTTGAAAATAACTTTTCATACAGGACATACTTGTGAGGTGGCTCACTCACAGCTGGTCCATTGCCATACGCACGCACACAAAAAAAAGAAATGCATTGTAAATGAGAGGGTAGATGTCACAGCCCTTTAGTCTTTATAATGTCAAAGCTGCCTATGCTTTTTCAATGTAAACAAATCCACATAACTACTCACTTTCCAGCTGGCCAAAACGATGTGTGTGGTGAGAAGCAGGAGATAGATTGGTCTGTTTTCTAAGCAGGATTCTTCTGGCCTTTTTGTGTTGGAGACTGAGTCCCCCATAACCTGCTTGGAGGAATACATGGTCTAGTCATAAATACCAAGTTCCATGGCTTTATTGAAAATGTTTCTGAACCTCCTATAAAGTGGACATGAAATTTATGAAAGCTTCTACAGTAATAGAACTCGAATTCAGGAATTAATTTGATTTTCTTCCTCATGCTTATAAGATTAAATAAAACAGTTGGGTTGGTTTTGTTTTTTTTTTGTTACACATAGATATGAATTACTGTATGTTTCATTTTGACATTTTACATGAGAAAGTATTACAGTATAGGAGTTTGTATCAGGTGTGAACTTCATGCTGTCTCTTGATAAAATGGGTCACTCACTGCATAAAAGAGAATTCAGAGATACTGTAAACAGGACTGGTTTATCCTCCTTTTCCATTTAAGAAATTGTTAGCATTAGCTGTCTGTGCTGGGCTGGGGGGAAGATGCACTCGGAAGACACAAGGACTGTTAGGATCAACACAATGGGCTGCCCCGAACCTGTCCTTGCTGCCTGTACCTGCCCACAATGCCAAATCTGCTCATGCCTGGCCTACCCAAGCAAAAAAATAACCCATTCTTCCTTGGGTCACTGTTAACTGTCACTGTGGTTTGAGCTATGCTAGGAACTTGCATAGCACAGCCAGAGCCTGAAGTCCAGCTACCACAGACAATCCTGCCAACTGTGAGCTGGCTGTGCCTAAGTGAGATCTCCACTGCTGTAATGGAAAATTCCCTTGGGGCCAAGCAAGATGCTGCTTTTTGTAATTTTCTGGGACTGTATGACACTGTTCTGCATTAATTAGCTTCTCAGAACTCAGGTACTTCAATGTGTGATTACGAACAAGCATTTTGACAGAAATTACTCCAAAATCAAGGATCAGCAGTACAATACAGCAGAGCTGTTTGGCTTTTTTCACCCACAGAATGTCTCTATTTGCTCACTGTCAAGGCAAGGGCCACCTTCCACAGTGGCTGAGCCGTGCAGGAAAGCATGGATGCACCACAGCGGCAACGCCACAGAACGGGGTCAGCCAACTCCAAAGTGACAACCCTGGCTAGAAGGAGAGGGTGAGCATGCAGCTCAATAGCCCTGCCAAGGCTGGACACTCCAAGAGGCACAAGCTCCCATCCATTTCACAAAGGAGCTTTCACATCCTTTGAGAAGATGCTGTTCTTGCATCACTGCCACTGCTCACCCACCTATTCACTGTAAGTGGTGATGCTGTTGGCAGTGGTGGCAAATGCAACACTGAGAAGCTTAACCTTGCCAGGAGGAAAAACACCTTTGTGCACAGAGTCATAGCATCTCAGGTTGGAAGGGACCTCAAGGATCTTCTGGTCCACCCTTTCTAGTCATGCATAACCTAGACTAGATACCCCAGCCCCCTGTGCCGCCAAATCTTAAGTGTCCAGTGTTGGGGAATCTACCACTTCCCTGGGGAGATTATTCCAATGGCTGCTTGTTCTCATTATGAAAACATTATATCTCCAGCTGTGATACCTTACTTCATAGATGTGTGTCCCCATCTCATCCACCTACTACTATGAAACTCTTCTGACAGAAGCAGGCCAGGCATCTGGCAGTCACAGCATCATTTGCTCCCCCAGGTGCAACATTCACTGTAACACCTCAATACCTACAGGTCTAGGTAATGAAAGCTCACATAGCCAGCATCTCGTAAAGCCAGCACACCCTGAAAGCCAGCAGCCCATGTATCTAACTCTGCACCTAAGGTCAGATACAACATTTTCATCCTCTTACATTCCCCAAAATCAACGTTAGCCAAAAGAGTGAGGATGGCAGAATCATATGTTGGAAAAAACAAAAGAAAACAAAAACAAATAAAATAACTCTAAAAAGGGATGGGGAGAAATGCTGATGCTGCCCTGTGAAAGCATGTTAAATGCTCTCAGATAACTTAAAGCAAACTGCAGGAACCATCCTGCATCCAGCAAGCAGCTGCCTGAGCTGCGCAGGCAATGCAGGACTCTGCCCTTTGCCACTCCTCAGAGCTGCTTTTCCTGCTCTTGGGATGATAAGGCCAGCATGCACCCACCCCATGATCTGTACTTTTGAAATAGTGAGATTTCTCAGAAACACCATCTACCCATGAAAAAATAAGCTTAATATGAGCTGGAAAAAAGCGAACCAGCAGACAAAAGAAAGGAAATGCTTATCTACTGTGACTATAAAGGAAAGCAGGTTTTATTTAATCTTCACAATAAATGGAGACGGCTGACTCTTTGTCTTATTATAATGTGAAAAGATTGCTATGGTTGTCAAGATAGTCTAAATTTATTAGTTTCTCTAGAAAGCATTTTGGAGTGGATTTCTGGTATTACAGCACTTCACTTTTCAAAACCGCTGCTTTACTGAGCTTCTTCCAAAAAAATCCCAAAACCAGACCAAGTATTTTCATCCTATTAGCTACCTGTTTGGTCTGTGAGGATATTAGGCTCTTGCTCCTTTTTGAGCACATGTTGTTAATGGCTCTAAAGGCAGGGGATAGTACCAGTTAGTGATGTGCCTGGTACCCTTACTCACTTTTCTCTCATTTGAAGACTTGGGACAGGTTTTAGAGCAACTCATGGTCACAGATAGAGCCCACAAGCAAAGCTTCTCTTTAGATTTATAAACAAATTAAGAAAAAAAATCCCCATTTACTTGCAAGCCTTAGTTATAAATGACTGCAAGTTTCAGCATTGATCCATAAAAATTACATATATTAAAAACAAAGAGTGATCAGTTACCTAAAAAATGAGGTACAGCTTATTATTTTAACATTCACTGTTTTTTTCAGGTGTAAGTAGAAAGAGAAGAGGGAGTAAGTAGCATTATTCTGAGTCCTGCTATGTCACAAGGCAGTATTGCTATAGGGAAAATGACCAATCAAAATGAAAAAAATTATACTGAGAAAAATGCTCTTCCCAGGCAGACTTTCTGGGCATTTACACTATTGAAGGACTGAGCCCTCCCAAGGCATTAATTACTAGAAATTACCACGCAAGGAGTCAGCACCTTCCCTTTACAAGTAGTTTTGTGTCTTTCTACAGTGGAGGAAGAGCCAGCTCTTGGCAACAACATTTAACAGGTGATGCCCAACAGCAACATTATAACAATCCTTTTTTTCCTTTAAAAAAGACCCAGCAGCTCAAGAGTGATTGCAGAGCAGACAGTGAAGCTACTGAGAATTACAAGACAAAGAAGGTGAATATTTTTTTCCCATGAGATGGGGTTAATGCTTGGGAAGTGACCCCAGCCTGAGCTCTGCTCCATGGCACACAAGCCTGGTGACTGAAGTTGCCACTTTTCAATGGCACACCTACAGGCAAAAAGGAGAGTGCCAAGGACCTCACATCCAACTTCCTGGCATGTTCTTTGTGCCATCTGCCCAGCAGAGCTGAAGCACCAGAAATCAGACAGACAAGGAGGTATGTCCAGGAGCATCTCTTGTTACTTTCAAACATAATTATAGAACTCTAGAACAGTTCTGGTTGGAAGGGACCTTAAGGCTCATCCAGTTCTGATTCCCTGCCATGGGCAGGGAATCTTGCACAGGCAGGGAAATGTTCCAGGAGACCAGGTTGCTCAAAGCCCTGCCCAACCTGGCCTTGAACACTGCCAGGAATGGGTTAGCTCACAGCTTCTCTGGGCAACCTTTACCAGTGTCTCATCATCCTCACAGCGAGGAACTCCCAAATATCTGATCTAAATCTCCCCTGTCAGTTTAAAGCCATTCCCCCATATCCTGTCACTGCCTGCCCTTGTCAGAAGCCCCTCTCCAGGCTTTTTGTTAGCCCCTTTAAGGTACCAGAAGCCTGCTCTAAGGTCTCCCTGGAGCCTTTCTTTTCCAGGCTGAACAAACCCAGTTCTCTGAGCCTGTCTCCACAGAAGAGGTGCTCCAGCCCTTGGAGCATCTCAGTGGCCTCCTCTGGACTCACTCCAGCAGGTCCATGTCCTTCTCACGTTGGGGACTCCAGGGATAGACACAGCACTGCCAGGGGAGTCTCATCAGCAGAGTGGAGTAGAGGGGGAGAATCTCCTCCTTTGACCTGCTGGTCACGCTGGTGGTGAAGCAGCTAAGGATACAGTTGGCTTTCTGTGCTGCAAGTGCAGACTGTGGGCTCATGATGAGCATAAAGAAAGCATTTGAGCACCTGAGACTCATCCCACTGCAGTTCAGAGATACAGATGCTTAAAGGGCATTTCTATACAACACCAACAGACAAAATAGCATGTGAACAGCCTTGCTAGCCCAGGTCAGTGCGCAAGCATGGTTGGCCGGGTCTGACTTCTGCAAAGTCTGTAAATCCCTAAACCTCTTGGCTCAGCTCCTCTGAGGCACTTAAGAGCACAGCTACAGCGACTGCAATGGATCCATTTAAAAGCAGACACTTACCCTCTTCAGAAGATACTATTCTGTGAGGGGTATTTGCAAGCTAATGCAGCTGCTCCTGTGGCACTCCAGGAGGCAAGAGCTGCTCTGCCCCGAGCTCCCCAGGGGTTTTCACCTAATGGAAGTCTGGGCTCAGGCCAAGCTCTACTTTTCTAGTAATTCTTCTGCAGAAACCAGAAATAAAAAGTGACAGCAACGGAAGAAGAAGAGACACTCATGAGAGGACCAGAGCAGCTATTCTGAACAGTTCACCTCCACATTCAAACCCAAGCCTTTCATGCCACAGTTAGTTAGGATCCCATGAATTACTCATTTTGAACCTGCCTACTACAATGAAAATTATGTTTCAAATGACCCTATGCTGTGACATGCTCCTTTTGACACATCATTAAGAAAACAACATGGGGAGGACAAATGCAGTCATCACAGCTGTGCTCGCCCTGGCTTTTGCTCCCACAAGCCCAAACATCAGCAACTTCGCATATCATCAAGGGAAGGAAAAGTCCAAAAACTAACATGGGATCTCAAAACCTTCAGTAAAATCAGATTTTACCCAAAATGCATATTTTTCAGCCATGAGTTGTATGTACAGCATTGCACATATTAATCATCATGCAAACATACTTGCAAGACTTGATATTAATATTTGCATTCACAATGGGGAAAATTCTTGCTTCAGATGACATATTTTGCTAGTTGGACATTAATTTCAGAAACCTTGCTTCAGCACTTTATCAAGCTATCTGCTTATATCATCATCAAAGCAAAGTGAGAAATGGAAAAATATTGCTTCAAACCATTTACCTCTATACTGACGCCAGCTGCTCTTGTCTCAAACACAAGTTTTAATGAGTGTCAGTCACACTGGGGAGCCCAGGGATTTCATCACTCCCAAACACACAAGTCCCCTAAAGAAGAGTATTTGTTACTTATTTTTTAGATCCTAAACTCTGTCTTGCACATGCCACACTGTAGAGAACAAATTAATTCTGGCAGAAAGTGGGTTAAAAGGCCAAAATAGTACTCTTAATTTCATGTTTATACACAGTATATTTTTTTTGTCCTTAGATGCAGAAAAGATAACTAATTGAACAGCAAAATGGTATTCAGCATGAATAAGGAGTTTAATATTAGACTCAGTTGCAAAAGTTTGGTCAAATGCAAAAGGAAGCAGCACATGCCAAGATGGGCGCTGGATCCTTCAGCAAAACAGAGGGCACAGCTGAGGTAATGCATTTGTTGGGTTCTATAGAATAATAACCTAAGAGTATTTACTCCCATGCTATCCCAGGTGAATTATTTCACCAGAAGTACCTTACAAAAAAACAATACAAACAAACAAACAAAAAAATAACCACAAAAAAAACCCAACAATTTTTCAAATGCCAAAATTTAGATTTCCAATGAAACCTCAGCAGTGCATTTTTGCTAGAGAACACCCTGGAAGCTGATTCAGTGGGATGAAACTCAATCTTGTGGCAGGAAGAATGTTGGTGCTGCTAAACCAAACCCAGAACCCATTTTGTCATGACTCCTGCCACTCAGAGAGGACATGTTTTTGTTGAAAGCTAGCACAGCTACACTGGGGTGAAACTCCCAACGTGGCTGGGTTTCCCCAACATTTTTTTTTGACAGTGAGCAATGAAACTCAAGCCACTCCAAATTTAAATGCTTGTACTTTGATAAGAAATGTAACAGCTTTCCTATAATGTTTAATTGCTTCATGTTCCCCCTGTATGTTTAAAGGCAGGTCTAAATACCTGTCACCAGAAATGGCAAGTTGCTCTATATTATGACCACTAATGTTTTTTGTCCTTTCTGCAGCATAGTCAGGTTTAAAGAGTGCTGCACTCCCTGGGCTCTGCCCTTAAATGCAGTTTATAAATTTGCAGGTGACATCACGATTTGCCAGTGTTCTAGAAAAACAACCCTGAGGTGTTGCTGAACCATTCAGCTTTTTAAAAACCTAGTCTTGAAGAGGTAAACTAACCTGTTCATGGCAGCTGAGGAAACCACATCCCAGGGAGACCCTGCTACCACCCTGACCTCCACCATGGCACTGAATGGACCAGACACCAAGCCTAGCCTGTGGTAAGGCTTGGGTTTAGGCAGATATCACCTTTCAGGCATATTTTCTGCATGCTACATGGAGCTGGCAGGAGTAAGATGAACAAGAAAATGTTGCTGCCTGTACCTCATGCCAGGATGCATCTCCCTCCTGACCATGTCCCTTGTGACATAGTAAATTGAGTCAGTGTGGGATTTCTGGCACATCACTATTGATCCTCCATCAGGCCCCCTACCCAGCAAGCCCTGCCTGCCACAGCAGCCCTATTGATCTGGTCATGGTGAGATAACTGCTACCCCTCAGCTGTCCTTCTCTGCCCCTCCATTAAAATCTATGCATCAAAACCAAGGCATCTTCCACCTTCAGTGGCAACTTCCAGGTTTCACCTGCCAGCTACAAAAACTACACTAGGATTACACAAAGAAAAATATGATGCTGCAGCACAAACTGCATCCAAGCACTGGATGCAGAGATTTCCTGGGACAGGGGCTCCCCATCACAGGGAAACAGAAGTGAAGAGGGCAAAACAGCAAAAACATACTTGTCCTGATCCTTGTGAGCATCCAATCGCACCCTGTATCCCAGACAGAGTACTGAGGAGTTATAAACAGCCTTTCTCTCTGACCTAGCATAATAAATGAGATGTTTCAAGGCTTCAGGATTGATTAGAGGATGATCACGGTGAGCCTGCAGACTGCAACCAGACAGGAGGAGACGGAGGTTTGGTGCCTCCGGGTGATAATGCGGATCAATGATGCTCCGGTTTCTGGAGTACATCCTGGGTCCTGGCTGTCAGCTGCAGCTGATTTATGGTAAATAAGTGTCATATGTAAGAGCTCATACTGCAAATGAAATGGAACAAGGGATGAAGTAGTGAGAGGAGGAGGGTTTCTGAAATAAAGCGGGCAAAGATAGCGTCAAAGGGGTGTCTGGAATATGCAACATTTGTTTTACATGTATATTCTTTAGGCAGTTAATTCAGCTGCAGAACAGTATTTTCTGACCTCATTCATCTCCTGCCTGTTATCATGTTTCTGTATAAGCAATATTTTCAGGTTTTTGTCTTGTTTCCCTTTGCAGGGCAGGTTAGGGGCCAGCCTTCACTGTCTGATGAGGCACAGAGCCCCAGCAAGCAGTCAGAGGTAACCTGACCCTCCTGCTTCCTTTGGCCAGCTCTCACTTGGAAATTCGCTGCCTTACTCTCTTTGGCTTGTTTGAATGCTTCTCCAGCTCCCCCCTGAATCTCCACCAGCACCATCTGTCCCAGCACAGTGGGTGTCCCTTGGGATTTCTGCCCAGTGATTCCTGGAAAATGCTGCCCCCCTAGGATGGGGGGCACCAGCTTCCTCTTCAAGCTTCACTCCTGTACACACAGGCAAAATAAAATTTAATCTTAGTATCAGCAACTCATAAACTTGCAAAAGCTGAGATGGCCAAGTGTTTGTCTCCTCCCTGCCCTGGCCAGCTTTTCCCTCTCCAACTTAAGTGCATATTGCCCTGTATCATGTCTTTGCCCAGAAGGGGGAAAAACATCTCTGAGTGTTCCTAGAGCCACTGCTGCAGATTAGGTTATCACCAGACAGCAGGGAAGCATGCCTGAACTAATGTCCAACCAACCTGTTTGAAAACAGTTATACACATGCAGGAGAACCAGCATGCAGCTCTTAATATTGCCATCAAACTTAAGGGTTTATGTTTCATGCACTGTAACACTCAGTTGGAAATAAAATCACTTGGTAGATGGACTGAACATAAAGCCAGTACAGTATAAAATATTTCAATGTTCGCTTCATTTCACAAAGTAGCTATTTCTCTTATTAATTGTTAAGGCAATTAAAACACCATTTCTCTGGGAAAAAAAGTATGTAAGAAATACACTTCCCCTTCAGTGATGCCCATGGAAAAAAACAGTGTTGTAGAAGGCAGAAGTAATAGATGTCACTCAAGCTCCCCTGTTCCCATCTCCAGTTATGTTAGGAATCAGTCAGCTTTTCTTAACATAATTCTTTTGTCAGCAATTTCTCCTCTGGTTTAAAACCCCCACATTCCTGTTACACAGCACTGACTGCTCAGCACTGTTCAATTGTCAGGACTATCTATTTGCATATTTTATATATATTTTAAAATGTTTGTTTACATTTTTGCTACAGACCACAGAATGAACCACTAGAAGCAAGAAGCAGGAAGCAGCAGTGCAGCATCTCCACCCCCAGGCAGCAGCCTCACCCAGGGGAAGCCTTTGTGAGCCATCCTCAGGCATGGGGAAAAGAGATCGAGTAACCCTCTTGTTGTGGCCATATGCTTGCATATGCTTGGATTAGTTGTGATGAGAAAGTGGGTTTACCTGTCTTTTTTTGTCCTAGGAAAGTTGGGGGGAAGCAGACTTGTTTGCATGAATCCTGTGGTCATGCTTTTGGGAAGGGTCTCATCTACGTGACGGTTACCACTGTCTTAACTTAGTCCAGTAGGATTCCATTCAACTCCTCTAAGAAGTCAGTGGAAAAATAGCTGGGAGGTGCCGAATGCTCAGTGGTGTGAATGCCATAATCAGGGAAACAGGGCAAAAAGGATGAAGTTTTTCTGTAGGAAGAGAGAAAATCTGCATATAAAATCTCACTGTATACCACCTGGGGTAGACAAAGGAAGCTCAGCACCACAAACCATGCAGAAAAACTCCCCAAGAGCCCAGTCTGCCACACAAAGATATGTTTCAGGTTTTGTAAATACTCATGATATGTTATCCTGTAGTTCAGATGACACCTCCAGACACTGCTAAGCAAAGCAGCAAAGCTCACTGCAGCAGACAACTGACTTGGCTAGCCACATACATTGTTGGTTTCACATATTTTTTCACACCCCCTTTACTCCTCAGCCACATTGGTTGCAGTTACACATGTGCATGGCTTTGGAATTAGTGACAGGCAAACAATCACAGGTTGGAATAAAAGGTTAATGCTATTCTGACATCCACCCAAAGGAAGCAACAAGGGTCAGCACGTTTTTGACGTGCCTTCTTGCAGCATTTTGAGAAGCCATGTGCTGCAGAAGC
Source organism: Forpus xanthops (assembly GCA_032466535.1). Lineage (NCBI taxonomy): Eukaryota > Metazoa > Chordata > Aves > Psittaciformes > Psittacidae > Forpus > Forpus xanthops. The sequence goes on along the minus strand of JASSUY010028224.1, from coordinate 37,202 downwards.
TATGACAACACAGACAAGGATCCTCAGGAGAAAAAAAATCATCTCTAGAGTTTATGCTTCCAAAGATCACAAATACAGCTGCTGGGAGCAATCTGATTTAACTGCTAAATTAAAAATGGTTACTGCCTCAGGGACATCTCCATAAGAGCAAGGTAAAACTGTCATGTTTCTCAAAGCCAAGTATATATGCAGATTTGAAACAATACTGCAGAAACTAAGTCTGTGGGGGGG
>JASSUY010028224.1:8765-36038 GCA_032466535.1 Forpus xanthops | reverse complement strand
CAGGGAAGTTGTGAATGCTCCATCACTGGCAGTGTTCAAGGCCAGGTTGGACATAGCCTTGGGTGGCATGGTTTAGTCGGAGGTGTCCCTGCCCCTAGTGGGGGGGTTGGAAGTAGGTGATCTTGAGGTCCTTTCCAACCCTAACTATATTCTATGATTCTATGAAAGTGTGTCATTCATTAAAACATAGACCATTCTCCCCCTGCATTCTGCAGGCTGAGGAAGAGCCGCAGAAACCACTTTTCTGTCAAGTGCTGGATGATTGCTGCTGGAGGACCTTCAGTGCAATTTCATTGCTCTGCTTCCCAGGGGGAGCAAAGCACATTAAGTCACTACAAAATTATGCATGTTCCTAAGGTGAAACTGAATTAAAATGAGATCTCCAAATTCATTAAAAACCCAAAGTAAGGCTGAAAAAATGAGCAAACCTTTCCAGAAGGTATCTGAAGTCCTTGTCAAGATGGTCAAAATAAGCAATAATGAACAAAGGAACTGCAGTTTATGGATTATGCCTGAGAAAGTAATCAACATGCAAAAATGTAATAAGAAACCAAATGACAAGAGGAAAAGGACAGTTTGCAAGAAGCAATGACAAAACTAGCTAGAAGCGTAGCACTCAAAGAATAAAGTGGTTCTTCTGGGAAAAGAAGTTTATAAACAGCAGAGGAAAATGGTGAAACCCCTCCATCATTCTCCACTTTTCTTAGCCAAAGCATTTGCAAACAAGCGCAGAGAATGCATGTTGCTGCCATGCCTAGTGACCCAGAGCACAGAGTAGCATGTTCCAATCCTTTATTATAGAGAATAAACTTCTTAGCTGGGAACAGCAACAATAGGCTGCTGTGGGCACAGCTGGAGCCCAAGCCTGCTCCTGCATCCAGCCTTTGGCCAGCAGCTGCTTGCATGCTCACACTGTGGAAAGGCATAAAATGCAACTGGTTTTGGAGATGCTGGCATAGAGAGAAGATTTACACTTGAGAGAAAATGGGATAAACATTGCACATCATCAAGAAATTAAAGTGCTATAAAATGTTTTCCCTTGAGAACAGTGAAACTACCAGCAAAAGTCTCCACTGGGCAGAGACCATTATTAGCTTACTTTTTGCAGCTGAAAATGTCCAGATGTAACAAAAGCAACACAAATATCTTGCTTTAAAACTATAACCTTTTCATAGTCATTACTGCCTACATAAAATCTGTGGGAGGCATGCCAGCAAAGTACAAAAAGGGTACTAAAAACTTCATATTTATGTAAACAGGTAGATCAGTGGATTCAGCCAGAGGATTTCTAAGTAGTTCTATTAATAAGCCCTTACAACAGAGTTATTTGGTTTTGGATAGTATCATTAAATGTTATTACACAGATCTGTAATACCAATTTAATGTTATTATTCAATTCATGAAACGCAGCCCTTGCAGCCAATAAATAAAGCCAGGACCCACAGGAGAGAGGGACAATGCTTAGAAAAGCAGCTGGCACCATGGGCACGAGGACCCCACACAGGGATGAGTCACACAGGAGTAAGATCCCAGACAACAGCACTCCTTAACTGCACCCCCAATACCTGCTAGTACTGCTGCTGCATCCCATCCATCAACAGGATATAACAGATGGAAGATGATGGAGAGGAGGTTGCTTTCAGCCATGCTTGCTGTCAAGGGCAGCCCTGCTCAGTACAGGACTCCAGCTACCACAAAACACCAAAATGCCATTTTAAAGTGTCTGTCTTCTTTAAATCCCATTTTTCAAGTTCCTCCGTACTTGATAAGGGAACTTTTCAGTTTTGTCTTCCAGTTGATGCTAGAGCTGGCCAGTGTTCTGCACAAGTCACCCAGCAATATATTCGATCACATGGAAGTCTCAGATTCATTTAAGTCAGTGGCTTATATTAGAAGGTGACTTTCCAATGAGAGGGTATTTCTGAAAGATTTCATTTCTCCTATTTCAAGACAGAACACTTTTCAACAGATATTAGGAATTCCTACCTAGTATGTTGAGTTGTATTTCCTTTTTAAAATATTGTTTGTTTGTAAAAGTCTTAGGAAAACCTTGCAAATCCCATTTCTGCTAGTGTGTAATTAGGCTCATTTGAGGAAGAATGTTGCCCAGATTGAGTGCCTCATAACATAATAGATCGTATGGCAATTTACTGTAGCATAGTATAATTGCTTGTGACAAAGTGCTTCCATGTGTCAGCACGTAACGCTGCTTCCCAGGACAATTGATTTTAGATAGGGAGAGAACCTGAGTTTATGTAACAGTAGGATACAGTAGGGTTTCCTACACTATTCAAATATCCCAGATTTTCCTCTGGTCTTCTACATACCAGTTTTAGCTTAAAAAGAAACATAGGACTTGCTTTATCATGCAAGCATTTTATATTATCATGCGGTCACTACAACAGAACCTCATGCAAGAAATATGACACTATTTTGTGTCTAGTGAAATAAGCTGATTTTTCTCTCTTGCCTGCCTTAGAGTTGCACAGAAAAATCCATTAGGTTTCAATACTGCTGCAGGGCAATTACTTTTTCCAGGGTACTCTTTTGTGATGTCCTGTCACTGTGGAACATCCTTGCTTCGCTTGGACATTTTACACAGTTGCTGATGTGCATTTAAAAAAGCCAAGTGACCAAACACTGACCCGTGCCTCAGTCTGTGCATCAAACTTCCCCAGACCACTGAGGCTGCAGACAAAAATGCCACCATAGATCCACAGTTTCTGAGCTCCATCAGGACTTGATTCACTAGCCCTTTCTCCTCAGCTGCCCACCCCAGAGTTCAGATGTCCCAAGCAAATTACTCTAAACATTATTGATAAGCCCTTGATTATTTTTGTTAAGTAGTCAGGTTACTTTGATACTATCATTCTCATGCAAAGTTTCATTTCATGTTCCTCAACCCAGTCACTTCACCTATTTACAGTATGGTCTCTGCCGTGCACCGCACTACCTTCCCATCCACATTTCAACACCCCAGACATGACAATGATAGACATCAGCAAGAGAAAAACCAGGTTCTTGACTTTTTGATTAGGCTCCGGATGCTTGGGTCCAGCTTGATTTTGAAAGCAGGCTGTCACCACTTTGCATTTCTCGTATCCAGCTCTCTAGACCTAACTTTTCCCTTCTTTACTTATTTGAAGAAAATATCGAACTTTGGTAAGGATCTGACAGCCACTCCAGAACCGTGATGGGAAAGCCTCAAGGTGACCATGTTAAAAATTAGATACCTCCCCACATTAGCCAGTGTGTGTCCAAGTACTGCCCAGTCTGTATTCTTTCACCAAAGACAATTGAGGAAATGAAAGTCACCTTCATTTTTGTGGGAAACAGTCCTTCTTTAGCAAGGACCTACATCTTGGCCACTATCAGCTTTCAGGGCTGCAGCACTACTTGCCAGTGGGGGCATTTGGGTGGTCCTTATACCCCCAAATGGGGCAGCCGTAGGAAAGCAAAACTTTCCTGGCCCAAGATGCAGCTCCAGAATCAATGAATGAAGCATTTTAAAGATACACACAGAAGCAATATTTTGACTAGTGGATCAGAGGCCACCCGAGGATACCTGAGAGTTTTTTAAAACAAATCCCCTGGCTGTTACTACTAAAGATACTTCCTTTAGTGGCATCTAAGATGTACAGTATTCGTTAAAAAAGGCCATCAGCCTTTCAGGAAAGACGCAACAGTCATCCACAACCTGTTTTCTTTATCTTTTCAATTATATATCCTGCATTACCAGTGGGGTTCAGTCATCTGTTGTTCCCAGACTGCTTTTTCCATAACAAACTTATGTTTTAACTGATTAACAATTTGAAAGTCGAAATCTCCAACAAAGAGCAACAAAATCAGTAGCAAAGAGCATACTGAAAAAGACCATAACTAAATAAAAAGAGACTGCAAATTCAGTAATTTTCACATTCCAGAGAAAAAGCAGTTTCCAAGAAAAATGTCATTGTCACTGCCAGAGGTTTGCTTTAAGAGATGGATAATGCCACCGGCAACCTCTCTTTGCCCAAGGTCTTTGCTTGTTCCCCGTTGACAATAAGGGAAAAAAAAAAAAACGTCTAACCACAGACAGCTTACAATCTGCACTTTAATAATAAAGTTTGCTGTTCCCTCTTATTGCAGGATCTGCCTTTGACAACTCTCTCTGCTTTTAGTTAAATGCCAAGGCCTCATGTTGCGCAAGAACAACAGGAAAAAGCGACAGGGATCTTGGTACAAGTTTAAATTCATACTGATTTATTTTCACCTATATTCCAGGACTATAACAGCAACAGGCACAGACAGTGCAGATGAAGGTTTCCCAAACCTGAAGCCTGCCCACACTGAGCAAGGTGCAGCATCCTGGGTCAGAGGAACATACACAGAGAACAACCATCTCTGCTAATGCAACAGATTTTGCCAGCAGCAGAGACATAAACCACAAGCAACCAGGCTTCTCCAAGACATTCACAACTTCAGCACACAAGACAGAAGGTTTGCTAACAAGGTTGCTAACTGCTTCAAAATTTCTGTTCATAATCTTGTTTTTAACACACAATATCTGCATAAAATGTTGAAAAGTCTCTCACAGCTATTTATGTTGTAATGAAGATTTAATGAAACTAATTTGATAAAAATAAGCAAAACACTTTTTTTCATCATTTCTATTTTTTATTTTGCTTTGCAAATTTTAAGTATTAGAATATATTTCTGTATTGCTTAGATCAAGATACATGGATAATCTGGGAAACTGTTTCCCCTCATTTTTGGGGTGAAATTCAAAATGCATTTGGCTTAGCATTTGCCTGTAGAAAAGACCAGTTCTTTGCTAGCATTGAAAAATCTGATTCTTTCTTCCCAACCACAAAATGAGAAGCATGACTACTTATCACATAAATGGGTCTTAAAAGATATGCACAGAGTAGAAACCTCAAAATGATGAATACCAACACTGACTTCTGCCTCAATTCAATGATAGCATAAAGAAAGCATCATGAGAAATTAAAAGATGTTTTATGTAAATTATCTAAACACACCCCAAAAAGGGCTTATTCTGCCAGCGAAAATACAGGCATTATCCCAGCAAGGAACACCAAGACCTCTGGCAGCTGCTGAATATTGAAATTAGTTTTCCAAATGTGACAAAATATTCAGATAACAGTCTTCTGTTGAGCATGGGAGCATCATTTTGCCTCATTAGAGCTTCAAAATTAGTTTGAAATCCTGCAGTTATGACAGGTTTACTGCTTGCCCATGGAATTCAGAGCAATACCTAAAGAGAGCATAACACAACCGCAAGCAGGTTAGGCACACACCGAGGACCTCCATCCCATGGACAGCAGTGGCTGAGGAACAGATTGCATGTTAACCTGCCCTGTCCTTTGTGGAGAAGCTTCAGTTCTCATACAGACTAATTTCTAGTGATGGAAAACACTGTTGCTGTGAAGCCCTGTTTTCCTTGGCTTCTAACAGAAAATGTTTGCCACCTGGTGCCTCTGCTAAAACAAAAAAAAAAATGGGAGCATGCACCCAGAGCTGGGGACAAGCTGGACCTGAGGGGAAAGCAAGGAGCCTTAGCAGGACCAGGCTTGGGAGAGGAGCAACAGCCAGAGCTGGGGAGAACAAATAGAAGAGCAAGCACATGTTTTTGATTGCAGCTCTTGGTTGGAAACCTGCAACACCGGAGCACCTTCTAAGAGTGGCTCTAGAGGCTGCTGAGATTGACCAAAGTGACCACCAACCTTTTTACAAAATTATACTCCATTAAGCAAGAGAAAAAAAAATACTAACAATTTCTACCTATCCAGTTTATCCCAGCAGAGCTTCAAGCTTTGCTTGGTTGTACAGAGCAGTGCTCATCCCACCAGTGACCTCACCACTAAGCACAAGTGAACACCCTGGTGCCTTCTGCTTTGCCTAAAAGAAAGACAGCAAATGTCATTGTCATAATAAAACAGAAATGAAACAAGCATAGTTTAGTGGGAGGTGTCCTTGCCCATTGCAGGGGGTTGGAACTAGATGATCTTGAGGTCCTTTACAACCCTATTTTATGATTTTATGATTCTATGTTTTCACAGAGTTTTCAATAACATAATTTATTTAATGGCATTTTATAAAATAAAGAATGAAGAGCAGCACTGCAGTGCTTAGTCTCATACTCATAGCCTTATGAGTCGGGGTCACATTTGCTGAGAAAATTCACAGGAACAATCCTCATTTGACCACATTCACGGAGAAAACAAACCAGACTTACTGCTCTGGTTAAATGTCCAGAGGTCCAAAATGTTGTTCAAGAAAGCTCTGGAGAAGCCATTAGGTGAAACTTTTTTATCTTTTATGTAACAACTCTTTCCCATGAAAATTTGCATATCCAAAACCAGATGCAATGGACCCATTCCTCTGTCATTTGAGGCTAGTAACAAATGCCCAGTTTATCACCATTTTGTGATTAAACAAGGCAACACACAGAGCCCAAATTCCTCAGCTTGGCTTTGCTTGAGGAGTACCATAAAAATATTACTTTTGTTTGGAAAAAACGTAGCACTGAGATCCTGAGTAGTCTATCACCCTCACCCCCTTTTCAGCATTTGCTTTTCTTCATATGCTCAAATTCCTGCTGCAAAGATGTGAAGATACTGCACCTCTGCCTACCTTCAATTGATACAGTTATCGTTTACTTTCTGTAACACCCTAATAAAGTCACACTGTCCTTTGGTAAACTTCATCTAAATGCAGATTAGTTTAGCAATAGAAATGAAGAAAAATTCAAGTACTTCTAGAGCTTGTTCAATGTATAACCAGAGAGATCAGGCCGTGACAAGTCACCATTAGACTAATCTATGGAGAATGTCAACAAAGATAATAAAACAAATGTCCTGCTCGGAGTATTCACTGCAGGGAAAAAAAAAGTCAGCAGTTATGCAGAAAAGCTCTGGTGTGAAACAGCTATTTATCATGCTTATCCTCTAGCAAACTAGAATCAGAAATGGTTGATGGTATAGGGAAGTGTTCTGCCCTCTGCCATCCTCAACCTCCCTCCTACCCCGGCAGTTGAAAATACAGGAAGGCTGCCAAGTTCATTCCTGAAGTTATACCCAGCACAAAGACAAATTTGGTGGGAAAGATGCCATCTCCTCTTTTATGCAGAAGGTACTATGAAGAAACTATGCTTGTTACTCAAGAAGGCTAATGACTCTACTCAGTGATGGAGCTGGAGCTTCCATTGCAAATAAAGGGACTAGAGGACTCTAGAATGAAACTCAGTTTTACAGATAGCTGTGTGAATATAGCTGAACCTCCATAAAATAGACCATGCAAGCATAAAAAAATAATTTAAGACTTCTGAAAGCAGAATATTAACGCACTAATACCAACTACTGCCCCACCGATGACAATGCTACCCATGGCACTGACATTAGCAGGGTGAATATTTCACACCCAAAATGTGCTTTCTCCTTAGTTAAATGTTGTTATCTATCTGTGGAAATACCATGAGTCCATCAAGTGCTAATCTCCAAATATAGATGCTCGGAAGAATACTGAAAGTAGAGCAAAAAAGAACATGTTTACATGACATTAAAAAAAATCCACAGCTTCTTAAAAATAAAATGTATTTTTAGAAGGTCTTTACATTTACATAGTGCAATAATAGTCATTACTGAAAAAAAAAAAAAAAATGCCCAAAACACCAACATGCTTCTAAAGTGGTTGTGTTCAGCTTCAGCAGATCTCTGAACAGTATGAGGCTTTAACCTTGACTTCGGTCGTTTCTACAAAATTTGCTAGAGAATTATTTGTGTACTCTCAATAAGTTTCTGAGGTGTTAGATAGGGGGACTTGGGGTTGTTTGAGGTTTTTTGAGTGATTGTTTGGGGTTTTTAATTCAGTTTCAGTTTTTTGTTTGTAAGAGAGTTGAGTGTAATAACAAAACTGAAAAAATGCATTACTAGTCTCAGAAGGCGAAAAAAGTCTGACATCCCTTTCTACAATTGTTGTAATTGACTAAAAATAATATCCCTCCATGTCTTTTATTCAGCAGCAGATATTGTTTGTGGGGTTGAAGACAACAAATTAAACTTTTAGTGCTATATCCATATAAGCTCATTTCTTCTTCAAATGATTTAATTCATTTTAAGGTCTAGAGGAATCACTACAATCATGTTACGAGGCTTCTTGCTAGCTGACACCACAGTAACTCCTCAGCATCTGCCCTAGCAAGACCATGATTTTGTTAGAGCTCAACTTTATTAGAGAGGGTTGTCTCACCCCTGTTTAGGGACCTGGAAAGTTTATATAATTCACCACATGGTGGTGGCTGATAATACTGACTCCTAAATGTTGATACTGCTTTTACTGATGAATTTTGCATTTCCCTTAATTTCCAAACAGAATTGCTTGCTGAATACCCAAAGCCTTTTATGCCAGTATTTTCCCATTTTACCTGAGTCTGTCTTTAAGGAAAATATTCACATTAAAGCAAGATGAAGTTAAATGGATATTCCTTTAATAGAAATAATTTGGGCAGCTAAACAGCAGTTTAGCAGCTTCTAAAATGAACAAGCAGGAGAAAAAAAAATGTGCTATTTTAAGAACTGCTTTCTGTGCTTCAGTTAAGGCATAATTTAGTCTTATTATAAGACGAAGTTCTCATCATACTTCATGAAGATTTTGAGAAATAGTTGGATGACCCTACCAGTTTCCATTCTAGCCTAATTGCCAAGCCAACTGTGTTTATTTCAAAGACTTAATTTAAATAGTCATAACAATTAGTTGAATAGGAGTGAATCAAACATCCAACTCAGCACTGACATGCTACATCACAGCTAAATCAAGAGCAGGTCCCCATGCTTCACTGTATACTGCCTTCTGACAACAGCTGCCAAAGGCAACCAGAAAAAACTCATTACCAGTGATGTCTGTGCCACGGTTTCCACTTGTACAATAGCAGACAGAATAACATCAACCACCTCTGCAAAAATGAGAATAGTGAAAAAACTGAGAGATTAAAGGTAAAGATATTATTTAAATTTGTTAAGCACAAAAATACACATGGCAGTGTTGGACTCAATTTACATCTCAGTTTGGGTACAAGAGGAAGCCAAATGCAGTAAAACTGGTTTTATCCTGGCACAGATCAACTTTTTTACCTGTTTTATTTGGTCTGAATACATTTTGTTTGGAAAATAAACATGCTTCAGATTTAAAGAGTTCGTACTCTCTATCCTAAAGAACTAACTGCCAGTGTATATCTGGCCAAAGTTTTCAATATGGCAAGCCTTCTGAAAGCCTTTCTCTTTTATTCTTTAAATCAATACATTATTTGTTGAAATAAATGGAATAGATTTAGTTCTACTTTTGATTAATTTATATTTAAACCCATGACTAAACCAAAATTGCCTGGTCAATGGAAGCCAAGTTTCCATGAGGAAACTTACTGCATTTGTACAGATTAATACTTGCCGAACTTGTGCCCAAAAAGTACATGTTGCTTCTCCTCAAAGAGCATTACTTTTGACAAACATATTTTTGTAAAAAAGATGACTGATTACAGCACAAAGGGTGACCTTCACCTCTACAAGAACAACCACAAGTGGGTTTGAATGTCATAGAGCTCCCAAAACCATGCAATGTTCAGCTAAGCAGCCTCTGCAATTGCAGCAAGACCTGTTCCCACACCCCACCACAAGCTCAGCCCATCTGGTGTGACACATCAGCTTTGCAAGCACACCTTGCACAGCCCTTTCTTCATGCTTGCTATGGCAATATTGCACTCACTGTGCAAAAAAATGTGGTTTTATTTCTTTTGGTGGATTTGTGACACAGGAAAAATCAAGGGCCAGGAGGCCAGAAAGACCAACATCTCTACACAACTTGCAGACAAATACTGTTCACCCTCACAAATGTTATTTCCTTCTGGGGATGAAATTTACCAAAAACCCATCTTCCCCCTCCACTTGCAGTTCCTGGCAGCCCACAGGCTCTTTTGGGACAAGCCTTTAATTTAATTTCCATAGTCAGTGCCAAGCTGAAATGATGCAATAGGACATAAGAGCCCCAAAACTGCACCCAGTTTCACAAGGCCTCAGGCAGCAGAGCCCTGGGAAAGTCAAATGTCAATTCCACCTCTTTTCTCCATCCTTCTTTGTTATAACCCAGTAACAGGGCTTCACACAGGTAAGATGGAAAGCAATTTATGTAGCTCTTCTGCCGGTCTATTATTCATTGCCTTATTGGATAGAGGGTTATCCAACTCCGTAGCCTCAGGTAGCTTGCAATACAATAATAAAATACAATAAACTCTGTAAAGTACTTTTCCTGTCTTACATCCCAAGGCACCATACAAATAAGATTTAAGAGATAAGGTCCATCCTGGCTTTATGAGGAGAAAACACAGTAAACCGAGATTAAAATAAGAACCATGACACCAGCCATACTTTAGTCTACTTCTATATGGAGTAAAGATTGGGTTGTGCTCTAAAACACGTTTCAAGTATTTTTTTTTTCTTTCTGCTCTTTTGTCTTTAAATATATAATCCTGGGAAAAATTAGGAATCCAGGGTAAGCAGCATGAGATTGCATCAACACACGGACAGCAGTATTTGTCCACATAAGAAACTGCTCAAAACTGGCAACATTCCCAGGTATAAAAATAAATTCTTCAAAAATTGTCAGTCAAATCTGAGGGCAGAGAGGGGCTGATAGGATGATAACTAAGATGTTAACCAGAAAAAACAGCTTTATTGAATTGATCTCCATTAAAGAGAAAATGACACCTCAAGGGCAACAGATTTGCAGCACCGTCTGCAGCATGGCTTTTCTCAGAATTAGCCTTACCCAGTTTTGAAACATACAGCTCCAAATGCCCTTGAGCAGGCTTTCAGTGTTTTGATGCCACCATGAAAATCAGCAAGGAAAGTTGGACAAATTGAATTGTTAGGCCTTAGAAGTCCATACATGGATTACAATGGGTTTCTTTTGCAGGAGACTAGAGCAAAGAAATAAAAAAACTCCTCAGCCTCCAGTGGATAGGAACTCTGTGAGTATTATTTTGAAGCAGCTGTCTAAGTGGGGTGGAGGGAGTTATAATTTTGGCTTGGGACATGGTCGATAAGCAAAGCCAGGTGCCAGAGACAGAGTCCCAGAGACATGGAACAGCTCCAGCATGAGTACTCAAGGTATGCTGCAAACAGTAGCACAAACAGCCAAGCCTTAATTAAGAGCAATATCAATGGAAGTATCAGTCTTACAGATCCGTCCCACAGCGGATACTGAGATGGGGCTCTGAGCAAAATCCTGGCATGGAGAAACAGGCCAAGGTGGACCACCACCAGTGACCTCCCTAACGTTAGAACTGGTGCAGCATACATATGAGGAGAATGGCACAGGGATGGATGCCAGCAGGTACACTGGAATAACACCATAAGAGTCAAAACACAAACAACAGCACAAGAGGTTTACCGTAGTAAGTATCTAAGCTTAGCACAAGTAGCTCCAGCACGTAAAGTAGCATGTGTAGCAGGGCTTCTTTCCCCTGGCAGTAGCCAGCTTTCATTTCTAATGAAACTATTATCCTTAAGAAACACACATCTTTTTTAAAACAGAAGCACTGAGACAATATTATCCTACTTAAAATTCATCTTAAAAGTCATTAATTTACAAGACACAGTACAAAGGAACTGGGCTGGGTTCATTCTATCAAAAATGATGCACAGCAGTTTTCAATGTAGGCTGTTTATTTTCAAGTTGATCTTAAAGTCACACTCAATTTTAATAAAACATAATACAAAAACAACAAAAAATATCACATGTGAAAATGCTGCTCACCTGATGCCTCCAACACAAGGCATTTCTGTTTTCATGTATTTTACATCTATTACTATCTCTTCCACAGGGCTCTTATGTACTCAATTTATACAATTAAGGGTGAAAGTATTGGCAGGATCTTTCTTTCAGAGGCAAAAGGAATTGCCTCTCAGCATGGAAATGCACAGCACATCTCCCAGAGAGGTACAACTCAAAGCTCTTGCCATTTACCTCCCTTCTCTCATGCTGCTTACCACAATTCCAAACACACATACGCTTTTTTCAAAAAGCAAACATCTATGCCTTTACTGACATGGCCACACTGCAAATGAGGTTGCTAAAGTGACCCAGATCAAGGATAACAATAGAAATAAAGTGAGATATTAGTTCCAGCCACTAGACAAGATGCTTCTTCTCACTGCACAGCACCATTCTCCACAGTTACAAAGCTGTGGTAAACTGTGGAACACAAAGGGACCAAACTGGGGTCAAAGAGACAGGATCGATCTGCTGAAAATATCCTCATCGACATTTACCACCACAGAAAATAATAAGTATCATGTTTGTTCACATAATTTCACATTTAGGTGCAGACTCAAAAGCAAATTTAATAAATCAGAGCTCTAATGCAGAATTAATGACTTTGAGCATAGTGCTAATAAAATATGCAGATTTGTGAAAGCTGCCCAGAGAGCTTTAGGTCAGAAATGGACACCGGCCTTCTGCCCACCATGCTCTGACCACTCAACACCATCTCCTGAATGGACTTTTTAACCAAATGAGACCAGCCTCAAGTCTTTTTTAGGTGTTTTTGTAAGTATGGAGGTGCCAGCACAGAGGCAGAGCACACCTTATCACCTTGTCTCCCATCTCAGAAGAACAAGTTCCTGAACACTCACTTCTAGCAAAACAAAAACCCACAGCCAAGAACTGTGCTTTTTTGCAAGGGACTATATTTGAAAGTAATACTTTTCCACACACACTCTGTCACAGGAGTTTGAAATGAGAATAACAAAATCAGCAGCAGAGTAGTAGGCTTTCATTGCACTCATAGGATTTGATTTATATTGCAGGGTTATTATGTACATTGCTCAGAAATATGTGTAAATACAACTTAGTATTGCACTGCAAAACTAACTGAGCATTCAAAAAAAAAAAGCACATTATCAGAGCTGCAATGCCTGTTGGTATTGCACCACTGAGAGCGACTTGAAGATTGATACTCATTTCTGTCAGCATATAAATTACATCTTGGGAGCAAAAAAACAAAATAGGAGACATTGTAATAAACTGCATTTTGTTCTGACTACTTTATTACCTTTAGAGGTGAATAAAACCAGAAAACCATGGTTTATTTTCTGTATTATAATTTGACTTTTTTATCAAAAATTAAAAAAAAAAAAAAAATCAGATCAGTTGATATACCTAAGATCTATTCCCCTCCTACAGTGATTTTCCTTTTAGTAACATTCACAAATATTATTCATGTGTGGTTGCAGGAACATAGTACTGTAATGTTCCTACTGTCCTGTTTAAATGGCAAGGTTACTTTTGATACATGCTCTTCAAATTTAGCAAGTCAATAATAAATACCAGATCAAGCAGTGTACTGTTACTACAGGCTCCCCTTGCACCTCTGCTGAACGTCACATTTCAGGATTTTTAGAAATTATGGGAAGTTAAACATGAAACAATATACTTAAACCCTAATACAAGCCTGGTTTGACTCTTCTGAGTCACCTTCAAAGCAAGAAGTCTCCAACCCAAGCCCCTTGCAGGGATATTTACTTCTGGTCCAAACTCTCTCAGCTCTTCAAAATGACTTGGCACCATCTCAGCTAACTTTTTAGCAAGTTATTAGACAGTATGAACACTATGAAGAGTATTTGCCCAACAGGGTGCTAACACACTCTCCAGGCAGCCAAGGCAGTTCAGACAAAGCACTTATGGTGGGTTGTAATTGCAGCAACTTGGTCTCAGCCCCTCAGATTTCTCTTGCCCCTTTTCCCAGGCAGCTTTGTCAGCCTGGATCAGGGCTGAGGGGGCCGACCAAAGGACATACAGGTGCAGGTTCCTTGTTTCATTCAGTTTTTTTCCCTGTTACCTGGCTTCAGAAGTTAAGAACCTCCAGTGCCTAGGATCAAAACTCCACTTCATGCATGCAGCTAGTGAAGGACTTTGAGACAAGGCCATTACAAGCAGACCGTGAGCACTGAACAGGGCAGCCACCTTTTTCAGTGCCATCAACTATTTCCAATGAATAAGGAGCCACAAATATTGACTCCTTTTCCATTAGAATATATTGGACATTACCTTCAGAGAAGACAAATCTCACAGACCAGCACTCACACGCAGCAAGAGGCATGAAGTAAATTTTACTCCATGTATGTCAGTGAATGTATCAGTGCTACCTGATACAGGTTTGTAAGAGGTGGTTGTAATGGATCAGAAACCTGCTCAAATGAGCACTCTGCATGGGGTTTTTGAGTATAGAAGAGAGAGGAGACAGGAGAACCATCTGCCACCAGGCACCTAGCTGACCTTCAACCCACTCCAGCTGTGAGAGCTCCCACTTTGTTATAAACCAGCATCTAATGACAAAATTATCCATCCATCCATCAGGCTTCCCCACACACACACACACACCGACCAGTTTTCTCACTGCAAATACCTTCTTTACTCCACTTTTATAACACTTTTGGAGTCTGTCTTAGGCAATATCAATCGTCTGTTTAAAGAACTTCTGCCACAGTTCTGCTTCTCATGCTGGCAAACCAAAGCCTTGCCAACAGACAGAGCTGCCAAAGTCACAGCCATAGCATGACAGCTTCCAAACCACCATTGCTGCAGCTGACTACAGGCGATTTATCTCAGCATAAATCAGAACAAAACTGTACAACCACAACTATTAGCATGAGAAACATCATATTCCAGTTTTACATCTAAAGCAGTCACTCATCCATTCAAAATCTCCCAGGAGCTCCAGTTCACCTGCTCAAAAGCCATCTTAAAGCCCACAAAACTGGCACATTTTGGTTTATTAAGCAAACTAATTTTCATTTTTCTACCATCAACTCCAGAGGGTTTTAGCCTAGGAATGATGAAAACTTAGTTCAAAAACTTTGTTATGAGCGACTTGCGTTTGGAATTAAGTATTTCTGATACATAACATTTTCAGTCAGAAGAAACAGATGTGTCAAATTTGATATATTTAGGGAGAGTTCAAAAGACAGAAAAAAAAACAAATCATGACAGCTCAAAATCTGCCTTTCTTTGAGGTTGTGAGTTAAAGGCTACAGGTTATTTCAAGTGCCACATTTTAAAGTAAAAGTCTCAAATTTGCATCTATATTTGATTTTTTTGCTTACAAAATGGTGAAATAAATAACATAAATCCAAAATGAAATGCATATGAAGATTAAGACATGTTGAGGTACCACACTTTGACATAAAAAATTGCTGACTATATAAATATTGGTATATTCACCAAATCAGCCTTGTTTCATGGGGACTTCACCGCATGGTTTTACTTCTAGCATGGTCCCGGGGGTTGATGCTGGGCTACGTGCACAGACTGCAGTAACCTTGTGCTGAAATAAGTAATTTTATTAAGTTGTTAATTAGCCTGAGAAGCTCGATACACTGTTACTACACACCTACAATAGGCAGCCAGGTATCCTGGGGGATACCAGGCAGAGAGGGGCAAGGCAAGCAGGTGCTGGAAGCACCGGGTGTGCTCCCCCAATTCAGCGACCCCCAGCCCTTCTGCAGCATGCTAGTGTCAAACAGCTCACAAACACAAGCAGCACAAGCCATTTAACACAGCCTGCACTTAGGAGCCTGGTTAACACTCTGAAGACATTTATTAGAAAGTCTCATTACATTTACTGTTATTGTCCTAACCTGATTTCTCCATACCCACATTTACTTCAGATCCAGACACACCAGTTGAGGGGTTTGTGCTCAGCTCAGCTGTTGGAGGATAAAAAGCTGCCATGTTTGTGGGCGCATCTCTTGGTAGTCAGTATTGTCTGAAGGGGGAAAAAAACTGGGTTTCCTGAACAAGGGCAGATGAGGATACAAAAGCCTGGGTTTGTCAGCATCTGCCGCCACTGCAGTCCCACAGAGTTGGCAGAGAGGGAATGTAGTAACAGAGTATTTAAAGCCTGATTTACATTACTGATTTACATTTACAAACTGCCAACCCCCTACAAGCAGGGAGGCAAGCCTACCAAAGCATGCTTTGTTTGGACCAACACTATACATTACTACATCCTCTGACATGTTTCATCTATTCTCTGCCAGGTCATTGTTTACCAGCATTTATTATAGCTGCTGGTCATGGCAAAGGGTCACACTGAGCAGAGGCAGGGATTCTGCAAGCAGTCTAGAAGGGAATACTTTAGAATATGAGGTTTAAACAACATAAAAATAAAAGTTTTCAACTGATGCAACTCCATAACACAATTCTAGCTTTTAAAACCTTCCCCGTACAGCCACCCACACCAGCTGGGCTCAGGTTCATAGAGGGAGCAAGTGAGAAACAGCCTGCTACACTGACTACGTATACACATAGATACACATAGCGCACATATTTTGTTAGGTGAAGTGGGCTGGCAGCTGGGGTTAATGTCAACATCTTGGACACACTCAAGCTAATCGTTTTGAACAAGGAGAGGTACTGTTAAGGGGTTTAACTACTATTTGTAAGGCAGTCGCTCAGCCACATACAACTTCAGGTAGTGACACATTGTAACAAGGCACAGAAAAGAGAAAGTGCCATAGCAATCATGGGATGGCAGGAGGAGGGCAGCTTCTAGTATTCAATCACAAACCAACAGACCTGCCACGACACAGCAAGAAGCAATCAATTTACCTGGAACTTCATGGTTCTGATGTTTACAGACTAACACTAAAAGCAGAATTCAGAAAGCAGTTTCATAACAGCATAAAATAATATTATAGGGGAGAGTCCTCTTTTTGGTACGTAACTTTAACCTGGGTAAATCAAATTTTGAAAACCTGGAACACTACTGCCGAGTATTTTTTGCACAAGATCATGGTCTGTCAGCCCTGTCACACGTAAAGCTATTAACTGTCTTCTTTTCATTTTAAGCTTGCAAACTGTCTATTTTGCATTGCACCTTTCATCCTTAACATTTGGAAGGTGCTCCCTGTATCATCTGATGCACTGCAGAGATATGGAGCAGATGTGCATTCCTGAACACTGGTGGTTAAAACCTAAAAGAGAGCACAGCAACCCACCCTGCCAACACCACCACATCTATTAAAGAGATATAGGGGGTAAGGGACTCACAGTGCTGCCAAAATCTCCCTTCAGAACCACCTCAGGCCCTATGGAAGGCTCAAGCAGCCCCCAGTAGTCACTGCCTTCATCCAAACACAAATATTTAATGTTTCCAAGAGATGAAGACTGTCTTTGTGCTCATATCCAAGGGCTCCTATTTATAAAAGGCAGGAATTTACTCTGCAGCTTGGATGTTATAATTTTTCATGGGAAAAGCTACTTTCACTCTGTATATATAGCCTCTTCTCTGCACCAATGCCCATATTAAAACACAGAATTAAAGCATCTGTTTGGTGAAACAAGTGAACTATTAATCACATGCAGTAACGGCCACTGTCAGCCTGGTAATGATGAGGGGATTCTATTTGTATTATCCAAAATGAAGGGAAAGAAAATAGATAGATTCTTCTAAAATGGGCTCCTTTTCCCTCAAGTGATGTTTTTAAAGTACATCATTCTTAATATTCATTTTGTCTCCAAGTTAAAGGATTGTTCCTCACTTCAAGTGATAGGGTTAAAGGAGCAAACAGCCCCTTAAGCCCTGCATGGGTTCCCTAAATCAGACACTCCACTCCTTCTCCCATACACTGCAGACTTCCAACCCCAGCCAAAGTGATCCATCACTAATCAGGCACAGCCACAACTTCCCTGGGACAGAGGCTTAGACCACCTATTCTGCAGGAAATCAAAGCTACACAAGGTGTAAGTTCACATGGACTTCTTTTTCTAAAGGTGAGAAATAATTTACAAACACATTAAACTCATTCCTCAGTCAAAAATCACTACAGCACTTGAGCACCCATCCCTAAGGTGATCCAAACACACTCTAACTTCAAGGAGGTCCTGAGAGGGCTCTTCAGTTTTCAAAGCTACTTCTTAAAGCAAGTGACTCTAATTAATACCTATTACATATCCAACATCAAGTTGACAAACAGGAGTTGTACTCTCCCCCACAAGCCTGCAATGCACTCTCCAAGTACACCTGTGTACATGTGTTGGTTGCTCAGTAGGCAGCACAGTGAATATCTGCAGGGGAAGCAAAACCCACAGAAAAGGCACGGGGGAAATAAATCTCTCCCTGTAGCTCACTGGGACACACATCACTCAAAGCTTCACTTTCGTGTTGAGCAATACATTATTGTTTGAATAGCTGTTTATCTCTGAAATCAAGGATGCTGCTCAAAGTAAAAATATTGCCCAGCAAAGAAGCATAGTGAAATCTTGCCCAAGCTCAGCAAATGGGACTGTGTGAACTAAGACACCATCCATCAACAGTGTGTGGTATCACACATCACCAGTCAATAGGGTGTGAGGGTCATAGTCACTACCTCGACACACAACAAGAAGCAAAAGCAGGAAAACATTTCCAGCTTCACTTAAGTCTTAGTGTTTCTATTGGAAGAAGCCCTTGATGCCCCTTCCATGGAGAGGAAAGCTGTCAGAGGAGGGAACAGCTCAGACACAAGCGGCATTGCTGATGAGAAGAGCAGTCTAGGGAGCAGAGATTAAACAGCAGAGGCTATTTAATGGCGCAGTTTTCTGATGGTGCAGATGCTGAGGGCTGATCCAAAGTCGACTTAATTTTTAGAAGATACAAGATGGAGGAGAGAGGAGGAGACAGCTATAGACTCATTTTCACAGTTTAATTAAAATGAGAATACAATTCTTCAGAGCTCAAGTCATCTGGTACATTTAATTAATCTCTTTGGTCCTACCTTGCAAATGAGCAATCATTACAGCAATTCCAGATTTCAGTCTGAAGAGCTGCCAGCTGGGTTATTCCTGCATTGTATCACAATGAACAGAAGGGTTATGTTTGTAAATTGGGAGCCCTTGCAAAAATCTGACCTACAGAACATAAAGACGACTAAAGTTTTTTAAATAAACTGAATGCTTTTCATCTGACAGGGAGACATCTTCATTGTCAAGATTATAGAGAAAAAAGGACTTCCAATCATTTTAATAATGGCACTTTTTACAATCTATTTTTGCAGTACCAGAAGTATTTCAAATACTTTAAAAAATAACCCTCTATCATTCTAATGAAATCAAATTTTACAAAGCAAATGCAACGCAAGATGCTAGGAGCTATATAAAGGAAGAAGCAGTAGTAAAAAATTGCTAATTATATTGTGTCAGTGCCTAAAGGCTCAGATCCAAAAGGTCTGCTCCACTGCGCTAGGTGCTCTACAAATACACCAAAACAAGCTTATGAAGAAGCTATAATTAAAAATAAAAAAGAATCTTGGGGTAAACCTCACTGGTTTATAGTTACAAGTACAAAGCAACTGCAAAATTAACTTTGGTATCACAAGATTCTGCCTGTTTAACAGCTTGGGGGGGGTTACCGGCTTTCTGGAAATTGTAAATGGTAGGGGAAAGGGGAATGATTTGGGAATATGCACAACCTAGCTCTTCCAAGCAGAAGTACAGGAGCACACATACAAGGTGCATGCTGGAAAAAGAGATGTTCTGGGAATTACCACCATCAGCAGGGGCAGGCACAGCAATAACAGGGCAAGAAGGGAAAGAGGCAGGCCCAGCAGGATGCCAGTAAAAAAGGAGCCTGAATCCACACAGTGCAAGCATTCAGACAGCTACTGTTGGTCATTTGCACAGAGACAGAAGGAAGACGTGCTGAAGCTCAGCTTGGGCAGGAGTCACATTTGCCAATGACACAGACTAAAGCATTTTGCAGCTGGGTGATGTACCCAGTTTCCACCATTGCGAAGACAAGCCTGGAGCCCAGTAATCTGGCATAGCACAGTGTGCATAACAGGTACTCTGGAAAAAACTCTTTTAATTATCAAAAACTTTCAGCTCCAACAGCAAACACCAGTTTTCATGCCAAGTTGCCACGGGATTTTCTGGAAGCCACTGCTGTGAAATTTCCCACTTTCGTCAAACGCAGTGCTAAGGAAAAGGATCATCAATCCTGACTTGGTTTTGCAATATAAGTCATTTCTCATCACACACAATGGGACAGGGGTACAACACACAAGTGTGATGCAAAGAACCTGAAAAATGGTTTTTCATCTTCATGTCAGCAAAGAGCCGTGGAGCTTCCTTGCCCCTTGGCTGGAAGCAGCCCCCTTTTCTTCCCTGGAGTACTGCATTGTCTTCAGACACAAGCACATGGGAGCTGGGTGAGGTGGGCATAGAAATACACTCAGCATGCTCAGATGAGGCTGCATGCATTTGGTTATATTTAGTTTCATAGAGCACTTTAAATCCCTGCTGGGTTCAGCATAACACACTGGCAGTTTTTCAAACCAGCTCAGTCATTGCATCTTATCAATGACTACCAAAGGCCCCACAGGACCCTGGCCCGCCCTCTGCAGCTCAGCACCTTGCTTACAGCAGGACCCACATCTCACCAAGCCACTTCAGAGATCCTGGCCTCACACAAACCACCCTGCAGTTGCAGCCGTAAGAAAAGAAGTACAGGAGTGTGCTGGTCTCATTTTCATCTCATGGTCTTGGTTGCGTTAGCTAATTTTGTTTCTGGCTTGAGATAGTCCTTCTCCATGCAGTGGATGCCTTGAGAAAACCTTTGCTATCATCACAAACTATTATAAAAAAAAAAAAATCCTACTTAACCTGTATTATTTGTGCCTACTAACATTCATCTCTAAGGAGAAACAAAGGAAATAACGTAAGAGTCCATGCCTTGAAGTCGTTTCCTACAAGGACACTTGGACATGGGAAAGCTTGTTGTTTTGGAAAGACACCCTCAAGAGAATATTTCAAGTTAATATTAACAGAACAGAAAACCCTACTTGAAAGGCAAGTTCTGCTCCCTCTTTTTCAAGGATAAGCCAGTAAACACTGCTTTTTCTTCATCCCTGTTTCTTGAGATTCTTGGCTAATCTGAAACATTAACTAATTTCAGATAAATTCATAGAAACGCAGAATGGGTTGGATTGGAAAGGACCTTAAAGGTTATTTACTCCTAACTCCCCTGCCATGGGCAGGGACACCTTCCACTATATCAGGTTGCTCAAAACCCCGTCCAACCTGACCTTGAACAGTGGCAGGGATGGGGCAGCCACAGCTGCTCTGGGCAACCTGTGCCAGTGCCTCACCACCCTCACAGGGAAGAACTTCTTCCTTATATCTAATCTAAATCTCCCTTCTGTCAGATTAAAGCCATTCTCCCTTGTCTTATCACTACTTGCTCTTACCAAAATTCCTGATGCCTTGTGAGAGTCTTAGCTTTCTTTACTCCCTCTCTTTTGCCCCAGACACCTGGAAATAGAAATCACGGGACCACAACCAGAAAATTACGGTTTTATTGTTCTGAGAGTTTCTAGTCATTAATGCCCTACAACTAGCCAGAAGGAAGGATTTGAGTAAGCCTGCCTCAGATGTTGTCCTTTCGCCTGCTCTGCTCCTAAGTATAGGCAAAGCTGAGAACAGTGACATTCATATTATATCAAGAGATCATTGACACATCCAAAGCCTGTTTCCAAGGGGGCAGAAGCAGAACAATACTCTCTGGATTAAAGTAGGATTTTGGCAGTATCCAGCCAAAGTGAAAATATCAGTGATTTAAAGATGTGAAAATTAATAGATGAGCTTGAAGTGAACTTCCGAGTTGCCAAGATAGGTTTCTCTGTACATCCCAACTTAAAGGCTCAGAGAGGTCTGGCTGAGGTATCAGACAGGATACATGAAACAAAAACAGAAAGAATAAAACAACCTCAAATCAAGGGACTAACATCTCAACTTGCTGTATAAGCAAACCTTGCGTGTAAAAGACAAGCTACACAAAATCAGATCTATGTTCTACATCTTCATCTAGAGCTGATTTATTCATTATTCCAGAGGGGAGGAAAGGAGGCAAAGGCTTCATGGTGACAGCACTAGGCACTGCTTTTCTTTTTGGCTTCATTTTCCTTCCCATATTCTGCAAAAGCAGCTGCTGAATCCACAGCTGCCGTATTGGCATCCACAGAAATGCTAATATCAAGTAATTTGTGAGTGCTGATGATGCTATAATTTATTGTAATTCAGTGTTAGAAGAGGGGGAGAAAAGGCAAAACAATGAAATCATACAAGGAAAACAGCAAGCAGAAGTCTTAAATATATTGAATGTTTTAAACACACCTGCCTGCTGGTCCCCACTGAACCCTTCTGCTCCTCTGTGTCCATGATAGAGCTGCAGAGGAGTTCAGAGCTTAACACAGATAAACCAGTAGGTCAAGAGGATGGACATCTGCTGTGCAGGGAGGACGCAATCTGACTGCATCCAGCAGAAACTATTGATTGATGCTCATACATAACCAGTGATACTGGTTCATGACTTCAGGGTCCATTGTCCATTACAAGGGGGAATTTCATTAATGGTTAGTACATTACAACTCCAAACAGTGCTGCCCTTTGATGAACTACAAAGGCAGTAGCTCCACATTTGATAGCCTTTCATAACAAAGAAAATCTTTTCCTGGCCAGTAACCCACATTTTGGGCCCTGCAGGGACCCTCCTGCAGGTTTCTGTTGCAATGGATGGGGAGTCACCTTGTGCTCCAGTATGAGGCCCCTTTTGGTACCCAACAGACAGGGATATGTAAGAGGAATCTGAGATGTGAGGCTGCCCACTGGTTAGTACTTAGAGGGACATGAAAAAAAAACACATTATCTCATAGCAGATCTGTATAGCATCACCACTGAAAGACATTTGGTGAAGATAAACATAAGGAGTCGTCCACACTTTTGAAATGAACCTGGCAAAACAAAGAACTAGATTTGAGGAAGGAAATCCTTCCTCCCTGTCTCTTTTCCCACCCTGAAGATTTATGAACAGAGCACTGCGGGACCAGTGCATGCTCTTGGTTCCTGGCTTTTATTTTTCACCCACCTCCCCTCTTAAAAGCATGGATTGGGAGAAACAGTGAAAAACATGATGTGTAGTTGACTTGAAATCCATATAATTCACCAGTAGAGAAGGGGAAAGACAAGGGAAATCAACTGCCACAAAAAACTTGCAGAGAAGTGCCAAACAAAATCAGTGGTTTGGCATGCTATAGGCGAACTAAATATACAACTGCTGACCTGAAAATAACAGATTTCTGAATATATTTACCTTCGGTTGAAGGATGCAAATAGTGACCATTAACAGAGTGTCACACCCAAAGATTTCACAGATGCCACTAAAGCAAATGAGCTTGAACAATACTTGTTGCAGAACCCAAGTAAAGGTGTAGAAGCACTCACATTACACTTACAGGCGGGGGGGGTCATGGCTTGGGCTGGCAGGTTATTTGGTCATGCTGCAAGGCCCATGAGCCACCAAAGAGACAGGCATTCATGGCAGCCATGCTTGCCATTCATAGTGTGAAAAGTCAACTGGCCACAGCAGCACATGTAGCAATGTGTGGAGGCAATATTACTTCTCCTCAGTGACTTCAATACCAGTTTTTTTTCCTTTTCTATTATGTGTTGTTCTACCTGCCTTGCTTCCAAGTTTCCAGGACAGCAATGGCTGTGTAACAGCATGGAAACAATTATTTTATGACTATACATTCCAGAATACTATTTGGGTAAATTACAGTTCATCAATCAAATGGACATTTTAGTTATAGGAGTGAAGATTCATAAACCTACCAGTACATCCTGCTATTTTAGAGCACCTAGATATTATTTCCACATATTCTCATTTCAGGGACTACATTGCAATTTATGCCTTGAAAATAAATTTATTCAGAGCTCTCTTTTAACAAAACTCTTATTTGACAATGAGCTGTCTATCAAAAAAATGTTCTCAGCTGCAACAGTATCATGAGTCACACAGCAACCCAGAGATCCTGACCTGTATGTGTTTTTTTTCTCAGTCTTGTCAAGTAGCAACCAGCTAATTCGATGGTATGCAACAATTTCTAACAGGAATGCAAGTATTTTTCTGTATCGTTTGGAAGAAATATTTTTAATCAAGGCATAGCATAAAAATATTTCCTTGCTCCTTCCCAATCTTGCTTAGCTATGATTTTTTACAAATTAGTTGAGATCCAAGCTATATCAAAACAAACTGCTAAACTGAACACAAAACGACACAATCATGGGTAATTTGTTCTGAGAAGGGAAGGAAAAATCCTTTTTACACTGGAGTCAAATACACTGATCATAAGCTTTCTTAACGTGGACTGAGGAAAGACTGGGTAGGATCAGATAAAGACACACTAGACTGTCATTTGTCAGAACATCATTTGATACCCCTTAAGAAATACTAACCAAGTACGAACTGAAAGACAAAGGGTGTAAAAATGTTAAAGTGACCTATCCATGTGTAAAAATAAAAATAAGGCTTAAGTCAAAAAGTCTTAGCTGGATGGAGAAGGATGGCTACCCATTTAATTAGAGGGAGGTGTAAGTGAGTTATTGATATGCTCATCTGATTTTTAAGTGTGGAATTCTGACACCTGGGGCTTGTCCCCACATTTATTAAATAAAAGAAAATGAAAGAAGAAATGCATATCACACCCCAAAACATTCAGTCAGTCGGGAATATCAAATGCCAAACTCTTTAGCCTTAAGTAAACGGCAGCTATATCTTCCTCTTTATTGATCTGGAAGTTTTCAGTATAAACCTAGTTCCCAGAGGTTTGATTATGATGATTGGACACAAAATTCCTTTGAAGCTGGTGACAATCTCTGTGTGGTTGTACAAAATATGACACACACCTATGTAATGTAAAAGTCACCATCTTGAAAGCTTCACATTTCTGCGCACAGATAATCTATAGTCTGAAAAGAAAGGGACTTTTTGATTGTACACATAGGACATTTCATTTGGTGAATAACAAAGAGTTTGTATGTGTGAGACTGTCAATTAAGTTGAAGACAATATTAAGGAATTCACAAAATTGGTAAGTCATTGCCTCTGCAAGGCTGACATGAATACACCTCACAGATCTCAGGTCTCAGAAGAGCAACACCAGCGGGAGGTCACTGAAAGTACCTATTTCTAATCAGTTCCATAAGGCTCATTTGCAGAGGAAATTTTCCACTTTGGTAACCATACAAAATGTCACATCTTTCCAGAGAGCCTTATCAGAATAAGAACAACAAAATGCCAAATTCTGACACTGTGAAAGTTCACTGAAATGAAAGCTGTATTTCATCACTACCTCTGAAAATAACTCTATACCCAGAACTTTAATTAGTCAGCTACAAACAAAGGCAAGAGAACACAGTCAATGAAAAAGCTGTCACGGGAATATGCAGATGTGATCCCAGAGTTCAATATCCATATCCAGGGCTGTGCTGGAGTATGGATGTCCATAGCTAAAGATTTTTTTTTTTTTTTTGAGTTCTGCTAGCCCAACAGGTTTAAATTTTTTAGGTATAGAATCATAGGATAGTACAAGAGAGTATAATAGCATAAGAGAGGCACTTGGGAAAAGGTTGTACTGACAAAAGTTTGGTTTTCCCAGTAAGGGCATAGAGAAGTAAGAACAAGAAGACAGTGATCAACTAAACCAGGCCAAGGTCAATAAAGTAGTTACAGAAGTTAAGGAGTCCTGGTCCTGCCACAGGTGAGGTCAAGGAACCCTTACTTGCCCAGCCTGCTCAATCACACCCAAACTTCTGCCCCTGGTACTTTATTGTTCTAATTAAATTAGACCAGCAGAATTGTTTATTCTGAAGCCTGCAGACATTAAAAAAACAACTAAACAAACAAAAAAAATAACCAAAAAACCCCAGCAAACGAACAAAAACAACACAAAAGCAACAGAACACAAGCCACACTCATAAAATAGCTTTATGCTGTGAACAACTTAGTAGCCAAATCTAATAAAAAAATAAAATAAAACCCTTTCTACAAACGACTGTGGAATCTAAAATGCTGCCAAACAAAATTTATCAAACACTAGGGAAAAAGAGAATTATGCAGTTTGGTGAATTGTGTCCTCTACCCTTTGACAAGACCATTCTGCTTTTATTCCTTAGTACCAAAATAAGCCTGCAACACAACAGCAGAACATTTCCTTGAAATGAGCAATTGCCATCATGTCATCAGGGTCATTCAACAAAGCTATTTATCTTCTGAAACATATAATGAGGCAACTTTTCATTTTGGATCCAAACAGAGAACTACCTGATGACACACAGATCAAAAACCTGCCCCTGCAACAACCAGCAGACACTTCCCCCCCTCTTCAGCAAAGCCATGGCTACAGAATCCATCACAGCTGACACAGACTGAGAGGATCATTAGTGAAAGGAAAAGCCTGAAGAAATTTTTATTTTATTGGCATCTGTTGTCCCCATCCAAGGAAGTCTTCATGCTAAAGGCTGAAGCCCCACTGCCTGTAGTTTCTCGTAAATTTAGAGGATTGGTGGACTCACTGTTTACATAAGAAAAAAAGTGACAATCGCATATAAAATGTCACTGAGGACCTCCCTTTGCTGACCTTTGCTCTATACAACAAGGCAACAACCCAATTAAATATTTAATTTCCTCCACAGTGGAGGTGGATCCCATGTTTCCCAACAAATTGAGTGTAAAAGAATCGTAGAATAGTTAGAGTTGGAAAAGACATTAAGATCATCTTGCTCCAACCCCCCTGCCATGGGCAGGGACACCTCACACTAAACCATGTCACCCAAGGCTATGTCCAACCCAGCCTTGAACACTGCCAGTGATGGAGCATTCACAACTTCCCTGGGCAACCCATTCCAGTGCCTCACCACCCTTACAGGAAAGAACTTATTATATCCAATCTAAATTTCCCCTGTTTCAGTTTCAACCCATTACCCCCTGTCCTACCACTACAGTCCCAAATGAAGAGTCCCTCCCCAGCATCCCTATAGGCCCCCTTCCGATATTGGAAGGCTTCTATGAGGTCTCCACGCAGCCTTCTCTTCTCCAGGCTGAACAGCCCCAACTTTCTCAGCTTGTCTTCATAGGGGAGGTTCTCTAGTCCCCTAATCGTCCTCGTGGCCCTCCTCTGGACAGGTCTTTAACATAAAAAGGACATGGAACTGTTGGGACACCAGAACTGTATACAATATCCCAAGTGAGGTCTCACAGGACCAGAGCAGAGGGGCAGGATCACTTCATTCGACTGGCTGGTCATGCTCCTTTTGACGTAGAATCAATCGTAGAATCAATCGTAGAATCAATCGTAGAATCAATCGTAGAATCAATCGTAGAATCAATCGTAGAATCAATCGTAG